>LPNX010176961.1:10491-25721 GCA_001517045.1 Pseudotsuga menziesii
CTAATCCACAACTAAAAATGACCAAATAAATGACCAATTGTTATGTGGTCATTTTTTTCTAGATACCCCGTGACCAGATTTGGTCATTTATCTTAGTCTTTTTTAGTTTAGTTTTATCATGTGACCAAAATTGGTCATTTATCTTGGTCTTTTTTAGTTAGCCCGCTTAAATTTATCAATTTTGGTCATTTATCCCTTTAAAAAAATTGTGGTGACCAAAATTTTTGGTCTCTTGGTCACTAATCTCTCATTTTGCACTAGTGTTGTGGCAAGCTGTCACCTAGATATTGTGGGCCGTTTATAGTGCTTGAAAGAATAAGGCCAGTTGCTCATAGACTTGCATTGCCTACTAGCACTAGAGCTCATAATGTTTTTCATGCTTCTTTGCTTAAGAAATATTTACATGATCCTAACCATGTGATAAATTGGGATGTGATTCAAGTGAAACCCGAGGGAGAGTTCCAAATTGAGCCAATGCAAATCCTCGACAGGAAGGTCACAATGCTCCGGAACCGATCCATAGGGCAGGTAAAGGTGTAATGGGATCACTACAGTCGTGAAGAGGCTACGTGAGAGCTGGAGGATGCCATGCGATTGACACATCCATTTTTGTTAAATTCTGTGGAACACTAAGGCGGTACCAGTGTAGCATTTTGTTCAATTTTGTAAATCTTTGAGGATAGTGCTATTGAAGGGGGAGGGGAATGTAACATCCCGATTTTGACCCGTTTCCATTAAAATGTATATGATGTATATATTGTAATTAATCGTGGTATGGAGATAAAGGAAAAATCCCTGCCATCGATTTAATTGTTTTATGTTTCAGCGATTAAAATCGTTGCCAATGGTATATCATGCTATCCAGCACATATTAATTTTGGCATCATGTAAATATGCATTTTAATTAGAAATAACTCAACCAATTATGTCAATGCAACCATAATGAAAAGGGCATGATTTTCCTAAGGATAAGGAGGGGGAAATGTCTAACCCTTGGGACCCATTGGGGAAAATCCAAGTGTCAATCGATGAACCATTTAGCTCTCACCCACCTTTTGTCTCACTCACCTTCCCTTGTATCATTCAACTACCAGATTAACTCCTTTGATGTTAGTTGGAGGCAGTTATTGCATGGACAATGGGTGTGGCAGGACTGTCAGTCCTTGCCCACATGTACACTCCACCAGGGAGCTCATTTCACCCTCACATGAGAAGGAAGAGGTGACAACCCCATTATTCATTTTTTCTCCTCACTCAAGGAATTGGGAGAGAAGCTTCACCTTCATGGTTTTTCTATGGGTAGATCTCATTCACGATTTGGGATTTTGGATGTTTTCTCCTCATGTGCAGGTTTGAGGTTTTTCCTCATGCGGTCACTCAGTCTTCACGTATGCATACCACAACTGGTTCAGTCTTCCTCTTCCAATTTTGTTGTGTGTGCAATTTCCTTCAATTTTTGGTTTGTATGGATGTAATCCACCTCCACACAGGTAGTGTTTCCTTTCCTCATGCGACTGAGGATTTGTGGCTGTATTTTCCCCATGATTTGGTTTGATGTAGGTTGTTGTTGAGTCATTTTTTCCACGATAAGGCCAAGAATGACTCTGGATTCGAATTGCTCAGTCTGAGCAATGTATTACCCAAGTTTCCATTCCAGGTTTGTTCTGTGGTGTCTTCCTTTAAACCCAAAAGCTGTGAATTGTTGTGTTGGTTGTTCTGTTGTGTGTGCACAGTGGATTCGTCTTTGGACTGTGTAGGATTGGAAAGGATTCTGCTTGACAAACCTAGTGTTTACAAGAGCCTCATAGACAGAGCTAGAGGATTGACTCTCTTCTCTACACCCCCTGAATAGCACTAGAAGGGAATTCATGTCCCGAGGGACTGTGCAGCAGAGAAGGGAATGATTCCTTGCATTGGGTGTGTGTGGATGTCCTAGGAGTCAATCTAGTTCTGGTGCAGGTGTCCTTAGCTCTTCAGTGAGCCCACTATCTTAGCAGACAGTGCTTCCATCTACTGATAACCTGATAAACCCAACTTGTTGTCTTGGTTATGTGTTGTTGTGCACTCTTAGCCTGATAAACCCAACGGTGTTGGCTTGGATGAATAGTGTGGTATCCTTGGCTATGTGTGAGCCTGCTTAGTTTCCTTATTCCTTGTGGGAATCATGCCCATCTCGGGGGTGGCATTGTTGTTGAGATATTAAGGAGCACACTTGCCTATGGTTGGGTGGAACGTTGCAGTGACATAGCTGGTTGCGGATGAGTTTCCTCATAAGATAAGTATTATTGTCTATTTCATCTCTGCAAATTGTATTTGTTTTTTAATGAAAATGATCAACATGCTAAATGCTTGAATGTATGGTTTTTCTTCAGCTGTATGGTAATAATGTATGCATGTTTTACTTCAAAGCATTTCAATTTTTATGTGTATGTTCATGGGGCTAGTTTCCCGAGTAAGATCATATTATGGTAGCGTCCCCTTTGCTGGTCGGAGAGTTGGGCATGTTACAGGAAAGATGCAAAAATAAGGGAGCTGGAATCAAAACTCTTAGAAGGTAGAAAAGTTCAAGATTTGGGATGTGATATGGAAATTCAAACACTTAAATCCACAATTGCTGATTTCGAGAAGGAATTAAAAGGGCCAGCTGCTGTGATGAGTGCAATTCCTGTCCTTCCCAATGAGACAGATTTGAGGGGAAAAGAGCAGGAGAAAGAAATACAAAATCTAAAATGTGAATTGACTGAAGTTAAAAATCAGTTGAAACATACCAAAGACAAATTGGATGTCAAGGAAGAACATGAATCAACGAAGAATCAGAAAAATGTGGAAATGTTGAACAAATTGATGGCGGAAAAAATGTTTTGCTTGAAATTTAAAAAAAGTTTCACAAAGAGTTAAAGAGCTTGAAAAGAAATCGCAATAAGTGCCTTGTCTAACTCCAGAACAATTACAGTCTTCTACGAAAGGAAAGCGAGACAATTCAGATTTGTTTTCTGCTCAAGAGGATGGATTCCGGCCATCTTTGAAACATGCTAGACATGTATAAATCAATTTATATATGTATTTATCATCAGTTAATGAAAAAAATATTTGTATGATGGAGTTTTGTATTTATCGACATATAATGAAAAATGCTTTTTAGTTTGCAAATCAATGTATATATGTATTTATCAAAAGTTAATGAATTTTTTTTTGGTATGATGGAGTTTTGTATTTATCAGCATATAAGATAACATTATAGAGAAGTCATCTCCGAATCCAATGTTTTCAGTGATCAATACGAGACTGCTTGTAGGTTGTGAAAGAAAGCATCAATCTCTTCGAAATTAATTAAATTTATGTATGTTAATTAAATAATAAACTCTATTTTGTTTATTTCTCTTATTTATTTCATATTTTTTTAATTAACTCGCTGAGAAATCTCTATTTAAATATTTGGCTTGTGCGGGCATTTGAAAAACTTATTTCGTATATATTTTTAAGCTATGTGCAGGCAAACTCATACGCTGTGTGAACATGATTTTTTTTCAACATGGAAGGTTAATTTTTCACTCATGTAACCTCCATAGGGAAAACTGAAACCATGAATCGATAAAAACTTCAATAAGGAACAAATACATGTCATTTTATAAATTAATTGACCCACACACATCATCTGGTGGGAATTTGAAAATTGCATTTTAAACTACAAATTTACCACTAGGAAAAAGTTATAAAACCCTAAGTCAACATGAGGTATTTTTATTTTCACCAACTCCTGAAACAATGATACCATATGATGTAGTACATCCCATTCAGTGCAACCAAACTGATTTCCCCTTTAGACTCATCATCTTCTAAGTTGGGCACGCATTTTACTAGACTGGAGCAAAACAAGCCAGAGGGCACTTTTGGCATACTGGTAGCTTCATCTTCAAAGAGTTTTTGGACAAAATAATGATGTGGTTAGATGCACCAATAAACACTCTAGAGATCCATATCCTCAGAACAATTTAATCCAGTGACTACTGGAAATGGAGGATATTTTACTGAGGTCATTTTCGCATTTTTACTAGGTTTTTTAATCAAACCTGAGGTCAAAGTGATGATATTTTTATTTTCATCCAATTTGAGGTGTGAGACACCCAATGGGTATAGGACAACATGGTGATTCCATCAGGACCACTTTCATCCTCTGAAGCTTCTTTGTCTCTCCTCGACAGACATTTTCTTCTTCTAATGAATTATTGTGGACATTTTCATAACGCATCTGCTTTAGGGAAGTTTTTCATCACTTAGTCAAATTCCCAAAATTATCATACTCTTGAAAACCACTATTAGAATGTAACAAATACATCATGAGACATTAGGACACCATCATGTGTCTTTCCAAACTCATCACATCATGAGACTCATATTTTTGTCATATTACCATCACTAAGCAAACTGAAGGTATGGTTGGATCGCCAGTCCAGTAGGAAACAAGACCATGTCACCCTTAGAATTTAATGAGACAACCCGAGCCTCTAGTGGGCATATCAAAATATATTCTTAAGTTATTTTGAGCATCAAAACATATTTCTTCCTATTTTGGCAGACTCCTATTTCACATGTGTGAACACCCTATGGAGACCTGAAGTCATGAGCAGATAGAAAACTTACCAAAGAATGGATCCATGACATTCAATGAATTTACTTGCACAAAGATAGCCCTTGGCAGGCATTTCTGACTAACCTCTCAAACTCATGTTCTTAACACTTAGTCAATTTTTCATACTTTTGAATATGCAAACAAGTTTTTCTTCTATTTTGGCAGATTGCTATTTTCCTCATGGGGTCACCATAAGAAAAAAAAGAACATGGAAAGATAGCCAGTTCATCAAAGAACAACCCCATACCCTTATATAAATTTATCATCATCAGGATAATCTTTGGCGGGCATTTCCATGAAGCCACTTGGGCAGTTTTTCCAGTACTGGAATAGTGGAAATATGGCTGGGAGGCACTTTTGGCAGGTTGACATCTTCCTCCTTAGAGACTCTTTGGTGAGGCAAGTGACATGGTTGTATTCTCCATACAACACTCTAGAGACTCATGTTCTGAATAATTTTTTCACATCATCCTATGAAGCATGGCAGGCATTTCCTCAAGGCCACTTGGGCAGATTTAACACCAATTCCATAAGACAAATTTCTCAATTTGGTCTAATCTGCCTAAAACACCTTTTTGGCAGGTCCATAAATTTTTCTTCATCCACTTCCAAGACAATATGAAGACATGGTCAGGTAGGCCGAAGACTAATCTACAGGACCCCCATTTGCTGTGGGCATTTACTCTAACCCATAATTTAGGGTGGACATCTTTTTGATGCTACTTAGCCATTTTTACATCCACTGGTTAAAAACCTTGTTTTGGTAGGCCTGTATCTTTCTCCTCAAGAAATATTAAGGAAAAATCAAATCATGAATAGGTATCCAAACCAACTAGCTATAGGACGGTACCATGGTGCGTGCATTCTTCTCAAACCATGAATTGTAGTGGGCATTCTCTTAAGGATTCTGGGAATTTTGACCACTTTTCTAAAAAATTTCCTCATGGAAGGGTGGATTTTGTATAGTTGGGTGATATCATTTTTTTTTGCATGGAAACCTTGGTAATTTCGGCATGGCAACTTGAGGTAAACTCTATTGTTGTAGTTTTTCTTCAAGAGTTTTTACCTTGGATATTTTAGGGTTTGGTCTAACTTGGGCATTTGCAGGTATGGTTGCTGCTAGACCGACGGTTCATTCTTATTCATGGGGTGGTGTCTTAGATATATTGCTTCCACAACTATAGTTGGCTCAAGTAAGTGATTTTCTTTTCCTTATGATAATTGTAAATTGTAATGTGTAACCCTGAAATATTTCCTTTGGCTTTTGGCTTTTATGAATTTATATATGAAAATGAGGGTTGTTGTTATGCATCCCCAAGTTCTATTTTTCATCCTTACATTGATGTGATATACAACGTGTAATGCTAATTGAATATATACATATCAACAACAACCACAAGCCCCATTATCATGATAAATATGAGGGAAACTCAATGTATGAAAATGGAAACCACGTTTAACTCAATAGGCAGTAAGCTAACTCGTGGATAATTCATTGAAACTTAATATTCAAAAGGAATTGATGAAGATGACGATGGATATAGAGATGAGTGGTGATCATAATGGCAGCATGAGTGGACAAGTGGGTAGGGATCTCTATTTTCTACAAAGAATCCATTCATGCCGCCTCCTTTGATGTTGCATTGTTGTGCACATGAATCGTGGTGTTTGGACCTAACATTCTTTTCCTTTTCACTTACACTGACGATGGTGTTCAGAATGGTTTCGGCTAGAAGCATCCCTTTGCTTTGTGTAGAGGACAGATTCGTCGCTTCAAAGATCTAAACTTCATGATCTCACATTGTTTTCTACGCAAGCCATGTGCTGGATCTCTGGAATCGGGAAGGATAGTGATGCTTTGGACATGATCTTCATCTAAGGTGTGTCACAAATGACATCGAGGGATATGATTTTTGGTCAGCTCATACATGAGGACATCCTTTCTATACCAGACCTAACTAGGACATGAACTTTACCAGGTTGAATGGCTCCAGGAGTCCAGACCATCGATCTGAGCTCATCCTGTATCCATCATACACATGTACATGGCCTTCCCTCTTTGGTATTTCAGAAATACTCAGAGGATTTGATGATTTCTTTGCAATCTGAGCCTTTGGTATGTAGTGTCTTCGCACCAGGCTCTAACCTTAACCACTTGCACAGCTTGATTTGGGAGAATCATTGTTGACTATTGATCAATTAATTGCCTTCATTGAGACCATTCGATTTTGGAGACTTTAACATTTTGTCAATCCTCCCTTATTCAATCGATCAGGAACCCTCAGATCACGAAATTTACCACGTTCGTCAATCAACCCTGACCTGACGTTGTGATCGTTGATCTTTGCAGCTGCTATCAATTTTCGTGATTCAAAATCTCAACTTTATCTGTGCTAGTTCAGATCACGAAATTAATCACAACCATATCACCAGTGGAAAATGAGAGATTAGTGACCAAAAAAATGACCAAAATCCGCATATCAATGACCACTTTTGGTTTGGCGATCATTGGTGGCTAATTTACGGTCTTTTATTACGCAACCAAAATTGGTCATTTTTATTTTGGTCATTTATAGCTTGTCAGTTGGTCATTAATTTGGTCATATATTTGGTCATTAATTTGGTCATATTTGAATCGATGACCAAATATATGACCACATTTATGACCAAATTAATGACCACATGGCAAACTAGAATATGACCAAATTTGGTCGCGTATTAAAAGACCACAAATTAGCCACCAAAACCGTTTTTTGGTCATTGATATGCGAATTTTGGTCGTTTTTTTGGTTATTTATATCTCATTGTTTGGTCACGTGTCTCTCAATTTTTTGTTCTTTTATATATGAATTTTGGTCATTAATCTCATTTATTGGTCACTAATTTAGTCATTTTTAGTGGTTTTATGAGTGGTTATTACATTTTAGTAGTTTTAATGGTGTCCATTATTAATCAATATAAATTTTTAATATGGTATTATGTTTAAATTAAAAAGAGAATCATACATTATTTATCATCATCTAATACACATTTGAATTATGCAAATATAAAGTGAAACCATATAAGTTTTAAACCGCACAAATTATATTATATGAAATGTCAAGTATTACAATAAATGAGTTTTCTCAAAAACTATCTCCATATAACTTTACATGAAAATCATCTAGTACATCGATGACTTTTAAAAATATTACATTAGCTAAATCATCCAACTTGTACCTTGTTCCTAAGCCATACTTGGATCCCGCGACAGCTTCAAAATCATACTTAGCAACTTAAAACCCTCAGCAACAGGCTTTTCATACTCAATGGAAAAGCATCAGCAATAGAATCTTCATACTCAATTTCCCACTTTTTCAGCTTTCTATCTGTGCACGTGCTTTTGTATTCGCACTGCACATGCTTCTGAGCTTTCTAAGCTCTAGATCTACGCACGTGCTTCTGTATCCACATTGCAGCAACCTCCCTCTTCATATTTTTACAAAGCTTGCGAGTAAGGTTACCTGCAAACAACATATTTTAAGCAATAAATTGTGTTGCTCAGTAAAAATAAAAAACAAATAACTAAAAAATGTACATAGTAATTTCACAAGATTTAACATGGCAAAAGGAAACAATTCCAACAAACAGTTATATATGTGCTTATTATAACAAATACAAAAACACTTCTGATACCTCTACTTCTTAGCTTTCTGAGCTTTATATCTGCGTACGTGCTTCTGTATCCACATTGTAGTAGCATCCCTCTTCATGTTTTTACAAAGCTTGTGAGTAAGGTTACCTACAAACAACACATGTTAAGCAATAAATTGTGTTGCTCGGTAAAAATAAAAACAAATAACTGAAAAATGTACATAGTAATTTCACAAGATTTAACATGGCGAAAACAAACAATTCCAACAAACAGTTATATATGTGCTTATTATAACAAATACAAAAACACTTCTAATACCTCTGAAGGAAGTCCAACTCCATTGTATTGCCTAGTAGCTCTTTCATGGATATGATGGCTTCCGTAAAATACTTAACAACCTGATTGGGTTTTTACAAATATTCTAAGACATTACTATTAGTTTTCATCTCCCTAAAATTTACTAGGAACCTTTATTTTAGTAAAAATGCATCTGGTTACATACAATGGGATGCAGAATTATTTATCTCAAGAAAATGTTTTCAGAGCTGCAATCATCTCTTGGCTGCTGAATTCTTCTTTATCATCACTTACAATAACTGTCACTATATTTGGACTTTGTGAAGGGAAAACATCTTCTCTTCTATAGCTGGAAGGACTCCTCCCCATCTTTTCACTTCCATCATAGACTATCCCTCTCAATATCAGTGTCTTATGCATTCCTCCAATCATCTCTTCATAGATTGTACCTCCTTTTCCCCAGAAACACATACATATTGGCTATATCCAAGCCCCATCGAACATACAGGTACCTGCAAATCACCAAATCTAAATTTTAGTAATACAGATCTCGCTCAACAAGAATTTATTGCATGGGCTCTGTTTGAGCCAGAAGTGCTTAAGATGCACTCACCAAAGACCAAATCCATCCAATTAAATTTAAAGGCAAAGAACTATCTAGAATTTTATCACCTTAAAGCTTGAGAGCTTGAAGCATGAAGAGGCAGCACACACAGTCAGGAACAATTTTGAGAGTAAAGCGCATGGCATCTTAAACCTCTCATTCTCAATTGCCGTCTCAGCTCATGTGCTTTGGGTGCCTGGCAAAACAGTACCCAAATCCGGTCTGCTCACTTGACAAACACTTTATATGGATAGCCAATGATTTACTGTAGCTTTCAGGTCAGTTTTAAGCTAGGTGTTGGTTGTATAGTTGAATAAGAATTTGGTTGTTTTATCTTTATAACATTCAACCCCAACTTGCTAAACATTTCATCATATCAAATAACACTTGATAGCAGCATGACCTTAACTTAATGGGAATTGTGGCCAAAACCTTTAATAGAAGAAATATAACAATCCTTTTTACAAAGTTCACATACAAGGAATTAATTCAAAATTTCAAACATTGCATAGTCGCTGAGCTGAGTTTGAACTTTGAACATGAATCTCAACACCTTCACACAGCAAATGTCTGTCCTAGGACTAAAAAAGGAGATGGAAAAAAAGAAAAGTCAAATGATGTAGGCAGATGATAAGAGATGTAAGGAGAAGTAGGCAGATGATAAGAGATGTAAGGTTGGAAGTAGGCAGATGATGTCTTTTGGTTAGTGGTTCCATCACGGCCTAGCATGAGCTGAGATGTTGTGGGAACTAATGCTGGCACAATGTTGGTTTTTTCCCGTCTTCCTTTTACAGGAGTTACAGATCCTGGGGCAAATTGATTCCAAATGCTGATTCCCATATTCAGATTGGTAGTAGGTAGATTGGCTGCTGCCGTTCCTGGTATAGGTGCTGGTGGAACCAAACCCATTGCGCTTCTATTCATAGTTTCTTTAGCTTCTGCCTGGGCATTACATGCTAGAGTAATGGTGTCAGTAGCACTTGTTCCTGTCATTGTAGTGGAGAGAAACAAATATTACTGAATTACTCCATTAATTAGACTCATGATAGTAAGATTTGGGACTAGGTATTAAACATGAACAACGCAGGTTTTCTAAAAGGAAGCACACATCCTTTCAAGATTAAATATTCTAACAGCTGTCAGTGGTCTAACTGTACTGAAAATTAAAAAGTAACACTGATGAATCAGGAGATCCCCTGATAACATGATTCATGAATAGCCATCAAGAATTTTAAATGCATTCTGTAATGCATAATTGTTAAAACATACCATTCATGGTTAGTGGTTCCAAGCTTCTTTTCCTCCCTGTTTCGCATCCCTAAGAAGTATACAGAATAGAAAACAATGATAATTATTACATAATAGCAAAGACACATTTGATAGAGTACCCAAAATAAAATACATTTGATAGAGTACAGAAATAATTGAACCTTTAAATAAAATAAAAAGAAATTCTTACATTTTGTGAATTGTCTTCCTTGCTACCTTCAGTTGAACCTTCACTACCACTGCCTCCACTGCAACCAGCAATTACTTAGGTAAGTAATATGCAACCATTTGAAAGGATAGCAATAGGGCACCAACTCAATAAGTCTAGAATTGATTTCAGTTAATCTAAGTAAAGCTAAGAATCATTCTAGTGCTTCCTAATGGAATAGTCATGCTGTAAAAATCAAATTTTGCAGGCTTATTTGGAAAAAAACAGCTTCAAATACCTCTGTGAGAATGCACCATTTGTAGAACTAGATGTTGCTTTCCCACTTCCTCCTTTTGTGCTGACTATCTGAAGTTTTTCTAAATTTCCTTTTACCTTCTTTATTGAGTTCCAGCTTTTACCCAACAAAGACTTTGCTTCTGTTTCAGTGCCTGACAGGACTGAAATCTATATCCAATGAAAATAAATATCAGAACCTCATTGAAGTTTCCATGTTCACAAATTCAATAATAAAAATGGCTAGAGATCCTATAGGATTATCAACAAAAGAGGCTATATACAACAGTTTGTATGGTTACCAAGGCAACCTCTATTGGATTGCCAGCAGATGGAGCAATGTACTGACTGAATGAATGTGCACCCTAGAGTTGTATTCAACAAAATGATGTTTGAAACATTAGGACAATTCACATGTTAGTTTGTACGTAATTAAGAGAACACCACTCCCTCAATAACACCCACACTATATCCATGGTGAAGAGCACAAAAAAAGCCCATCCTATCTAAATTTTAATGAAAGAAGAGCTTCATAGCTAAATCATGATGATAATAGTTACCGAAGGCAAGGAAGGATGTGTGTAGATTCCTCCATGTGTATACANGCAGTGTATGGAGGGGCTGTCCCATAAGGTGACATTAATGTCTGAGATGGCAAAGAGACCAATCCATAATATTAGTTGAAGCTTTAATAAGATGATTGTTGAAGAAACAGGATTTTAATTGCAAACACCTGTTACCTGTCCTCCCCACATATATGGAGGTGGTGTTGGACCTGATGCAACTGGGGAGGCAAAATAAGGCGGAGGGGGTGTGACACCTGAACCATAATATGCCTACACATGCAACACGCCATTAGACAACTTGGAGGTATCCATAATTGCTTTAATAGAGGGAAACACCAAAAAAATGCAATACCACAGACAGGGATTGAAAAAGAGCAAAAACCTGATAGGCGGCTTCCCACTCAGGATATGCAGGTGTGGTTGGCTGTTCCTGTATAAAGCAAATAAATATAACATCAGTTTTATTTCCTAAATACTGTTGGAATAAAGTCTAACAAGTATTTCTTGCTACAACAGAAAATCTATGCCTACCTGCAGTGAGGAATATGATTTTGTAGCTTTTGACTGTGTTCCACCTTCCCCGGTACCCATAGCCAATTCAGACATTTGCTGATTTTAAAGTTCAGTGATAGAATATGCTTGTACACAATAAATTATTCTGAGTTCACAATT
Organism: Pseudotsuga menziesii; assembly: GCA_001517045.1. NCBI lineage: Eukaryota > Viridiplantae > Streptophyta > Pinopsida > Pinales > Pinaceae > Pseudotsuga > Pseudotsuga menziesii. The sequence goes on from LPNX010176961.1 coordinate 22,606, forward strand.
GCCTACTCCTTAATTACTGAAAAAGCACGTAAAAACTTAATTCATTAGACAATCAAGTGAATATCATCAATGTCTATTTCAAGAAAAGAAGATAACATAAATGAAGACAAAACAACTTTTTGGCACCAAGAAACACTCGCATCAGCTATTTTAAAAAAACTAATGATATATACTTCGAACAAGATTTCAATAAATCACTGTTTAACATATAACAAATAAAATCCCTGTTACAACTCAGGCCTTAACATCTCTTACTCAGTGGACTAATCAAAAGAATTAGGCATATAGCCAATCCACTATAGGAAACTTAATAATCAGACATATAGCCAATCCACTATAGGAAACTTAATAATCAGACATACATAAAAATGGAAGAATGTAGTATTTGTACAGAAAACTAGTAGGCAGCACATTATAGTAACCTTTTAAGTCCAAAACCAGGATAATTATTAATGAAATATTGAGTATTATTTACAAAATCATTCCTCTTTAAAGACGAATATCAACTTCATAATTAAGGCCTTTTCCCAAATGTTTCAAACATAAAAAAGACAGATACAAAGCATAGAACCTAAAAAAAAACTCCGGTAGACTAGCTTGAGTAGTTGAGTGCTTTGAACTTCATGCAGGAGGTATTGAGGTTGATTCCCTGGGCTGGTTGGATCTGTTACATGTTTCATAAAAAACAGATACAGAGCATAGAACCTAAAAAATAACTCCAGTGGACTAGCTTGAGTAGTTGAGTGCTTTGAACTTCATGCAGGAGGTATTGAGGTTGATTCCCTGGGCTGGTTGGATCTGTTACATGGTTCATTTGATGTCCCTGCCAGATTAGTCATTGCAATCAATGCCGATAGGGTTGCACCTGGAACAATCCATGACTGCAGGGAAGTGCCCAAGAGTTGCTCCATGAGCGGTTCCTTAGAAAAAAAGGAACCTAAGAAAAGACAAAACTGCATATCGTTTTTTGCTTCTTCTATGGACTTTGCCTCAAATACTTATATCCAGTTCGATCCCTCCTTTTCGCATTCGTTTTGCTTGCTTAGTGTTTATTCGCTCACAATGTTCTCGGTAATCACGTCGTCAGGGTTGGAGAATAGGTCCTAGTGACCATATTTGATCACAATTAACATTAAATATTTAAATGTCATCATAATTAAGGGACAAGACAGCCATGAACTAATAGTCAGTCCATGTCATTTACCAAACAACACGAGGTCATCTCTTGCAGACAAGTTATAGTATTGAATACCAAGAGCAAACACGACGAGGGAACATGCCACCCTCTATTTCTATACAGAAACCAAACAGCACACCACAGCTAAGCCATTGGCATTACAGAGGAGAACAGGTTAGACACTAGAAACCCTTACCATCATCTGTTAGACTGCTGGAGATGGCGGTGACAGCACAAAAGAGATTTCTTAATCTGAACATTGTAAATTGATTCCTTTTTCATGGTTAGAATATAATAAATAATTTGAAAGTGACAAATCCAGATTGGTTTAAGAGACAATTTAGCACTAACTGTTGACCAAGAGGTCAAAATTGGAATTCTATCTATCCACTTCATTTTATCCAAAAACATTAAAATTCAACTTCTTAGATCATCACAACAAAAGTTGATATATCTTAGCAATTTGAGAACCCGAGTCTTTTATTTTCGGTACTACTCAGTGTTCAAACATGCACTGTCAATCGAGCTAAATCCCAAGATTTACATTCATGCCTTGGAAGATGGCATTGTATTAAGTTTTTCAGAGGAAAGAACCTGAGTTTTTTGTTTTATGTTGGCATCTAGCAATGCCGATACACATACTTCGAATATAAGGCCTTAGGAAGACAATCCTTATCTAAGGAAGGGTTGGTCCTGAAAGGCCAATACTTCAAAAAGTAAAGACTAAATGGTTTTCACGTGCTTCAAGGTCAATTGAAATTCTTAGAAAGACATTTTCCTGATAAACCCCCCTATATATTGAAAAAGTAAGATTAGGGTCCATACTTCAACAGAGTTATCCTGATTAACCCTTATATATAAGGAAGGGTTGCTCATGAAAAGTCAATACTATGAAAGAGCCCATTCTGGTTAACCCTTATTTAACTAAGTGTTAGTCTTTAAGATTAGGGTCCATATTTCAACAGAGTTATCATGATTAACCCTTATATAAGGAAGGGTTGCTCATGAAAAGTCAATACTATGAAAGAGCCCATTCTGGTTAACCCTTATTTAACTAAGTGTTAGTCTTTAAGATGGAATCTTCACCTGTACCTCCTCTGACACCATCCTTGTCACCAGCTGATCTCTGAAACGGAGAGAATCACCAAGCCTAGTTTACTAGAAGTTCACTAATATGTTTTCTACCATATTGGAAAGCTAAGCTTAATGGTCTCCTTCCTCCGAGAAACTCATTATATTAGAATCACAAACTCTACATTCAACTGTGATACTAGGGCAGATGCTATCACCATAAATACAATTCTGCAGTTACACAACTAGGCTAGCTAAATCAAAGTTTCTTTTGAACTGCAAGTGATTATTATGGTTCAATTCTACTGAAATCTAAATCAAACAAGCAGCCTATGGGAATTACCATTTACTTTGTTGATATTAGAAATCCAGTATTATTTATAATTCAAGCATCTTCCTCTAAAGTTTTGCCATGATTAAAACTTAACAGTACATACCTCAACAGAAATAACTGTCGGAGTTCCCTATTGCCTGGAATCCCTCAGAGCTTAGGATCCTTGCTGACATTGATGGCCTTAACCAAATGGGTTTCTTGGAGATATGACAGAGTACACCTGGACAATTGTTTACTTGGCAGAAACTGACCTAAAATGAGAATTTAATCCCCAAAACATAAAATTTTATGCTGAGATTGACAAAAGAATTTGAATTTTTTCTGAAAATCAGACCAGAAAATAGCTGTGAAGAAAACCCAAATGACAAAAATAGACCAATTTCATCGCAAATCCTTACAGTGGATCCTTGTTTCATCGAGGAAGAGGCCGGAAGAGAGGCCAAGGTAGCAACGCAATATGCTAGATCAGCTACATACTTTCTTCTCCATTTCTATAGTTGATACAAACGATAAAATTTCCTTCTGTATAATGTA
>LPNX010176973.1:0-29085 GCA_001517045.1 Pseudotsuga menziesii
TATATATAGAGAGAGAGAGAGAGAGAGAGAGAGAGATAGATAGATAGATAGATAGATAGATAGATAATACACACACAAAAATGGTGTGTGATATATATATAACACGTGATATTTTATAAATAGCACATTATATTGTGACTTCGAAGGAAAGGCAATGTAATAAAATTATAAATGAGCAAGAACATTTAAATGACAATCATAAACCAATCTTTATATTTGGATCTTCATCATTAGTATCACTCTCTCCTTTCTCATCTATCCTATGCTTTTATTTCGATCCTTTAGGTGGCAGGGACATCAGCCAGCACTATCCAATTTTGATGAAACTACCTAACCCAAGCCTTAAAATATTGTAAAAAATATTAACATACCTAATCATTGATTTTGTCTTGAGTGAAGGGTACATTTTTGTTAAGGAAATGAAAGAGGACTTCAACAATCAATGCCACCAACATCAGGGTAGATAAAAGGCTTGGTGCTCTTGATTACATGCCAATCCCATACTTTCATACACAACAAAAACCAATGAAATTGTTGCAACTCTGCCAACCCTGAAGTCTTGAAAAATGTTAAGTCAACTGTAGCTTGAATGGAATATGACATTCTACTTCTCTGTATGAAGTCCAACGAGGTTGGATCCACAGTGCTCAAATATCCCAAAACAATTAATGGTAATGTTAAATTCTTAAAGTAAAAGTTGACACTTTCTTTATTTTTCCTTTCCTATATTAAATTCTTAAATTAAAATTTATCATTTCCTCTATTATTCCTTCTCTACATTATAGAAAATGAAAAAATAAAGGAAATGCCAACATTTACTACGAGAGTTTAACATCACCATTAATTACCAGCATTTTTGGTCAACCCTAGTAAAAAACAAAGTCAAGGAAACATGTCATATTGAGGAGGGTAAGGCTTGGAAATGCATTTCCAGTTGTATGGAATGTGTTTCCCACATGTGGGATGCATCCATATGGATGGAAATGTGTTTCTGCATTTTCGTACAGAAACACAGGGGATATAGCATTGTACCCTATGTTTCCTGCAACATATACCTTAAATGAAACCATGAAAAATCACAAAGAATGGAATACTTATAAAACCAAAATGAACACATCCTACATTGATATTGCCTCCATATTAGCAAGGACCTATGGTCAAAACCAAGAACTTAAGGTAAGTCTCTGCAAATCTATTTGTTTAAATAAAAAAAATTCTGAACACTATGACAGTGTTCAAATCATGTCCATAAAAATATGAGAAACACGATTACAAACCTTCCATATAAGAAAATCCTGTTAGGTTTTTTACCATGTTGCTTTGAGGTGTTTTTCTTCAAAAGCAACACTTTTACCAGGCATTCTAGCCTTGATCCTTGTGGAGAGCTTTTGCAGTTTATGAGGGAGGTGCATTAGAGAGTTTGATGAGGGTGCAACAATCTTTTAGACATTGAGTGGGTGAGTAGGATGCATGCATGCTCTATCTGCAAAGGGTGCAGTTCCTAACATAGATAGGGTGCATGCATGAGGAACATCTTCAATTTGGAGGCCTATTGCATGAGAGAGAGATTCTCTTGTATGCTTTTAGTTTTCTTTAGCAACGTTCTCTTCTAGTTAGGGTGAACTCATGCATGAGTTCACACTCTTCTCTAGCAAGCTCTTGCATCAGGGTTAGGGTTTTATCTCTTCTAGAGAGGTGAACCACTCAAGGTGTCTACATTCAATGTAGACCTGTCATCTCTTGTTATATAAAAGAGATGTTGAGCACTTCACTGTGGGGTTAGACAAATGAAGTTTTGAGCTAGATGCTTTGTAATTTATTTCAGTGAAGTGCTGCAAATTTTTATCTGCTTGTCCTAATTCTCAGACTTATGTGTTTGAGAGATTTGGTAAAACAACACAGCATGTCCAAAGTATTAAAATATCAATTGGATAATAATAATAACCAAAAGATGACACCTGATTGCTGAGACTTTCTTCCTGATCAATCATCTATCTAGATTAAGTTCCTGGCCTTTTTAAAAATTTGAGTTGGTGGAGGCAGAGGAAGGCGCTCATCGGTTGCAAAGTGAAATTCCTTATTCAGATAAAAAATAATTTAATATCTTCCTATAATAAATGAGCCTGAAAATACTTTTAATTGCATCAACCTTATTACATCCATCCTCCTACAGGTGTTGTGACATGACGTTTGAGATTGAAAAATAGATCAAGATCCCCTTTAGTGTAGAATATCTATAAACATAAGATCATTCAGAAACTCGATAGAGAAAATTGCAGAGTATGGACAGAAAACAAACTTGTTAATTGGTACCTTTTTATTAAGTGGCCTAGCCTTTAATTTTGGGATCTTTTGCAATTCCTCTTGCTCTAACTCTTCTGAGCTCTTAACTCTGAAAATTTATATGAATAATCCATCAAAATAAAGTATTATATTTTACATAATACAAATAACATACACTATATTAATTTGTCACAGCCATACTAACATAAAATTCATAACACTTATATTATGATGGATACCTTCCCAAGAAAAGAAAATTAATTAAATCCAATCACAAATTCTTCAACATGAAATAGTTTACCCATCTAAAATTATGCCTTCATATCTATCACAAATGATCTATAAAAAATCATATGAACAACAAAGCATGTTGTCTTTATAGCCCCTGTCCAAAGGGATTCACTGAGAGAGATCCAACAAGTAACAGCATGCCACACAGTAACTAAACATTACAACATGAACCCAAGAACAGAAAAATAAATGAAATGCAATTACAAAAATAAACATGCAATAGTTTACAAATGATCTACAACAGATAAATCTAGCTACAAAATTCCATAGAAAAATTGCAGATGGTGTATTCCCTATATCTCGAGTTCAAAGGGTGGCTGAATAAAAGAGACTTGAAACAGTTAAACCACCAATTTTCATACATGTAGGTGAAAAAATGATGATGGTTCCTAAATAAATAAGACCCTATAATTAAGATTCAAATTGCTCTCGAAGAAATATTTTAGTCTTCTCAAAGCATTATGAACATTTCTTATTTGGACATGCATGCAAAGGAGTTTCCAAGTGTGTTGGTCTGGGCTCAGTCAAAACTCAGAAAATTATTGATGGTAAAAAAAGGGCCTAAATAAAAGAGATGCACATGAAAAATTGTTGTTGGTGTTGTCTCTATAGCCTCTGTTCAAAGGGCATGAATGAAAAAGATATGACAGTGTCACAAAAAAATTCAAATTTCTCTTGAAGAACATCTTATGATATATTTTTTATTTTCCTTCCTCTAACTTCTACATAAAATATTAGTGGCTTTCAAAAAATTACCACTCACTTTGGTGGACATGCATGCAAAGCAGTTTCCAAGTGTGGTGGCTAGGGCTCAATCAGAACACCTCCAACAACTGATTCACATCGCCACTTATCTAGAATCTGCATTTAGAAAGATGATTTATTCAGAATCTAGGGAAACCAATTGTAGACACCAAAACATTTATTTTCAGATTTCTCTGTTCTTTGACATTTCCTCTTATCCATCACAAATTACATGGGAAAAACCCTTGAATCTGTCGGTTAAGGCATGAAATTCCTTCTCTCCATCATTAACATGGTAAAAATCAAAGTTGAATCTGGTTGTTAACGTGTTTTGCATGAAAACCCCCAAATACCATGAGATGGGTAAAGATGAATTCCTTACCACAACTGACTCCATAGATGATGAAGAATAAGAGTGTTGCAAAGACCTCTCCATTGCCTTCAAATGGAATTCCTATCAAGTTGCAGCCAAAACAATATTTAACTTGATCCAAAAAGAATTTCTAAGAGGCTTGACCATGTGTTAATATGCATATAAAGAGATAAAATGTATTGAATGTGTTTGGTGCCCAAAATGAACCTGAAACTCTGGTAATTGAGGAACAACCTTATACAATGTTGGAAATAGTGGAGCCTTCAATATCTACAAATTATAAAAAGGATGAGAACATTTCTGAAAATTCAGGTGGAATGAAAAGAAATGAAAACTAACTTGTAATAGTTTGTGTTGCATACTTACTTTTTTGTTGAGTGGGCGTGCTTTGAACTTTGTAATTTTGGCAAGCATCTCTTCTTCAAGCCCATCCACACTCTTAAACCTGAATAAATAAAAGAATAATATGTCAGAAATGTATGTTTCTCTTCAAGCCCTTATGGTTTGCTTGTAAATAATCGGATGCACTAGTGCAAGTTAACATTCACATAAACTTGAGAGTTTACAAACAATTGATTCCATAATGTACCTTGTAGGCCGATTTTTTTGAGTTGTTTCAAGTCCAGGATCCTTCGGTATTGTGAGTATTAATGTTTTGTACTTTTGAAAAGGTGCACCAGTACCATCCTGAATTAGATTTGTTCTGCAATGAGACACTGGGGACACTAACCACTTAAAACACTAAGGAAAGATGAATGATATTGTTCTTACATGAGTTAGGGATTGCTTGTGGAGTTGCTCAAATGTTCTACACTGAAACAAAAAAAAACACTTTTTCAACAACAAAATCAAATAGAAAGTGAATTTCGCTAACTACAAAAAATCATGGTCAGTATCACAATTTACACTAGGTAGGAAAGGAATATGCATAAAAGATCCAAGATGTAGGATTGACAGAAGCACACTCTTCCTTCAAGGCTGAGTTCCATTTTCTTTCATTGTTTTTATTGATAGAAGCAGTTGAACCTTTGTTTGGATTTTTTTGTGTGGCAAAATGCTTTCTTTTACCTTAAGAATATGAAAGAAAAATTAAAAGAAAAGCATAAAACTAACATGCATACAACCCTCTCTCTATACCAAACATGCATCGCTCTCCCTATCCTAAACATAACCCATCCACACAATGCATGTTAAAATCATTCAACAAAAAAAATATCAACAAAATGAACATTCAATTAAACAATCATGTCACTTGCTGTAATCGTCTCGCTTCAAGATTTTTCCTTTTCACTACTTGGTTTTCTTGTGCAGCACTCTTTTCAGCACAATATCTAAAAATTACATTATTACATATGGACGTTAATGGATAATATATATCTTGTTATTTACCACGTACAATGGAATTACTACATTTTCATGACAAAACTTGCCTGTCTATGGCTTGTTTAGTATTTTTAACTTCTGTTGTGCAATTTCGTCTTGAATTTGCTTGTTTGGACAACTTGTTGCCTGCAGACTTTGCTACGGAAGGCTTGCTTAGCAAATGAGCAGATTTACTGACAGTCTTTTGAACCACATTAGGTATAAGTACTTGTGCACTAGGAGTATGAACCTCCATCTCTAAAATTACAATTTAACATGAAAAGTGTGAGAAACTTCCACTAATACCAAAATTACAAATACATTTGAAGTTTAATTCTTTCAAAAACCAAATTGCACAGATTTTCATATTTCTCAATTTCAGGTAGAATATATGATAATTAAATCAGAATTGTAAAGGATAAAACATTCTTTATCCAAAAGTAATGCAATTATGGTGAAATATAGGATTCAAAAATACCTTCCATACGAGGGCCCAAATGCTAAATATAGCATACGAGTTGCACGCAGTAGCCTTTTATAATAGGTGTCGGTGAAATATATGTAAATAAATCAATTTTCAGTAGATCAAATTGCTAATTATGGTGCCATGATTACATGGATTCCTTCCATAATAGGGCCCTGATGTTAAATATAGCATATGAGTTGCACGCAGTAGCATTTTATCATAGGTGAAATACATCTAAATAAATCAATTCTTAGTAGATCAAATTTCTAGGTTCAAGGTGTTATTTATGTCACCAATTGTGATGCTTGATGTAATGTTATATTCTATTTATTCTTGGTGCTTGATGAATGAAGATTGTTGGAGATTGTTACAGGATTTGTAAGTCTCATATACTAGAGGTTCTTGTTGGTAGTTTGAGGAATTGCTTGTTGAGATTTTGGTTACAATAGATTTGAGAAGAATTACAATAGTGGAAGCAGCCAAGCAACACGTTGAATGCATTTCTTAAAAAGGGATCAAACATAGATATTGCTTGGACTCACATTAGATAGACATTGAACGCATTATAGGATTTGTAATCTACTAGAGCTTCTGGTGGATGATTCAAGCAAATGTGTGTTGAAATTTTTTGTCAAGTATTCCAATGTTGAGGAGATTTGAGAAGACCTATAACAGTGAATGCACAACTAGGAAGGGCTAGATATTTCCAATTGCAAGGACCAAGATACAATGGGCATTGGAGGAAAATTTAGGAATCAGATTTATAACAAATGTAAGGATACATATGATGGACTAATATTGGTTACCCATTGTATCTGCAAGGACTTGTCCACAAATGAATGTTTAGGGAAATTTCAAACTCATAACAAATGCAAGGATGCTCAATTTAGGTAAGAGAGTGTCAAGAGATCTAGACTTGTATAAAATGCAGACGCTCAAACTCAATTGGTAACTTGCACCAAACAATGTTGTGATCCAATTCAGAGTGTCTGAATGATCCAGGTTAGAGGACAGGAGTTGGACCATATTTCTACATGAGCTCATCTATGTCTATTAACATGGTCATTATCCTATACTTAACACAAGGGTGGAATTCAAGTTGACTTCCTATACCTTGTTATTTGTTCCTACCTTGATTCCCTATTTCTTATTCATTTGAAATTTTGTACCATTTTGCTTGAATGTGTTTCTTGATAGTGTTATTACCTATATGAAAAATAATTTTTGTGTTAAAGTGTGCATTTATTGAGTTAAAAATATTAAAATGTCTGAGAGCTACAATAGCTACATCAATGAATATTATTCTTGTATTTGAAAAGGTGGGTATTGGAATTTCCCTTAGATCTCAATTGAAATGGATCTTTGAAAAGCATTTTATTTCACACCAAATGGGGGAATTTGGAGATAGGTTTATATTTCAAATATATCAACCAATATAAATACATTGAGTATGTGACAAGTTTTGGAAAGAGGAAGAGAAATATTACAAACAAAGGAAGAGAGAATTGTTCCAAACTTCCATGCCACATTGACCATCTAGAAACCCATGTTGAAGCTCCAAGCTAGCAAAATGCACTTAAATCAAGTGTCAAAAATTGACAAAGGCTCTAAGATAATTCCAAACTCACACTAGAAATGAATAAAATCTTCCTAACTAGGAGAAAACTTTGAAGAAGACCATAGGGTAATTAGGAGCCCTGCAAGAAATATTTGTTTTACTCCAAAAAAACATCCCGTCAAGAGCTAGATCATAAATTGAAGCTACACCTTCCACTTTTAATAGTAACATTGTAATTAGGATGTAATATGACAAGTTTGTCATTGAAAACAACAGGGACTAGAAGCCACATGATCATTTTTGAGATTTAAGTGGGTTCCAACAAACATGCTCAAATTTGCATTTCCTCCAATTGGGTTCTTGCATAGTGACATAAAGTTTGTTTATAGCTCAAAAGGTATAAAAAGATATTTTTATTGTAAAAGCATAAATTATAAGTATGTTGACTATATTAAGGATGAAATATGAGGTTGGCATCAAAATAAAAAGGGACTAGAAGCCACAAGATCATTTTGAAGACCTAAGTCGGTTACAAACATGCTTGAATTTACATCTCATCTAGTGGGATCTTGCAAAGTGGCATGATGTTTGTTTATAATTAAAATGTAGAACTGAATTTTTATTGTAAGAGCATAAAAATATAGATGATGATGTAGAGAATCACAATTTTCACAATGTTGGCTAAACCAACTTCTTTGCAACATATTGAAACCATTGTTATCAAGGATTTGGATTTTCATTCTGTTGTAGTTTTAGATCTGGAATTTCAAGTGGACACTCCACCCATCTTCAAGGAATCTTGAATTTCTAGAAAGGTCTAATTAATATCTAGAAAGATATAAAACCACATGAAGGACTTTTACACCATACTGGATTGGAAAGAGCATATGGTCACACAAAACCAATGGATATCATTCTATGAATTATAACATCATTTTAGGATGTGCTTTCCACACAGGACCTCATATCCCTCACCAAGATGCATGATAACCTCAAGAAAATACTCCAACCTATCAAGAGGTATCACAAGATCTCAATTTTTGGATGTGACACATAGATATCTAGCAAAGCTTGTGGGTCAAGAGATGTCATTTGCTTCATTCGAGACTCCAATCTAGGGTATCAATTTTGGCTTTCGATGTGCATTCCAAATTTATGTGGATTTGAATTCTAAGGCCCAAATTCCCCTCTTTTAAATATATTCATTTTTGTATGCTACCCAATCCTCAAGATTCAAACTTCACTATGATGGTAAACCTTTCCTTGACCTATATCTAATGATCCTCTCTCTATGGGATATCATTTATTTTAGAGATTTCAATACCCTCATTGGATCTATAGACATCAACCCATGATCAAATTAAGATGCACATTGCCTCCATAAGATAGAACTAATTGTTTGTTTATCTGGTTCCTCCAATTATGTTCTCCATTTCTTTTTGCCTTGTATAATTTGAGTTGTTTGCTTGGCTTCTGCTAGAGGAAGTGTGCACTTGTGTGATGGAGATCTTCATGCAAGGATGGTGAATTATTTATGAAGACATAAAGGATACAAGGTGCATTAATTAGATATAGAAGAGAATTCAGCCTCCAACGTAACTTGCAATGAGTATTAATTAGTAGTAAATATTGTTGTGTTATAGTTGTTATTTTTGGTGTTTTGGATGAGTTAGAGAGTGAATTTTTGTTTTTATGTGGGCACATTGTGTGTTAAATAAGTTGTTTCCATTCATTCAATATTAGTAGAGGGATTCTACTAAAAAGTGAGCTAAGGTAGTAGAGTTATTCCACTAGTGTGTGATGTTATAGTTTTTGAGTTAAAACGTCCATTAACCACTCAGACAATAGGTTTTTTAACATAGGGAATAATCTGTAGTTTTACAAGTTGAGAACACCCTTCAGAGCCTACACATCACATTGATATTATTTGTCATGCTTCCACTATGATTTGACTAGTTTGGACATGTAGATGATACCATGATATCATAAAGAATTAGATCAAAAGCATCTACAAATTGGGAAACCTCAGTATCAAATACCTTTGGAGCACACAATTAAATATATAAGGCCCTTGGAAGTTGGAACAAATAAACCTATTTTCAAGAATTCCCCACCCACCCCCAAGGTCCAAAACACTATGTTAGTTCAAGCTGGGATAGACCTCTCAACAAGTGAAGTTTTCCAACCCTAACCTTGAGTGAACTTAGCTATATGTAATTTTTTCAATCTTGTGATAAGGGAAAACATTTTCCAATTGGAAGGAAAAATACAATGAAACAAATGATGTGCTTAATACACTAAGACCATTTTTTTTTTTTTTCACAACAAACATATTCCTAAATCTTAATAATAGCATAGTTAATGCATAAAAGGTGGAGATCCTTACTTACCTTACTGACAATTCCCAGTATTGCATCAACATAACTAACTGAAATAATCGAATAGAGATTGATGCCATCTCTTTAAATTCCTAGAATATCCTTCACGTTGAGCTATACATAGAAATCTCTAGTAGGGCCCCTGCTTCAGTCTATAATTATAACCAACTCTATAACCTTATCAGTATGATAGAATGTAACTGAAAGAAGATGCTAAAATATTTTATAATTAAACAAAGGTTCTCTCTCATTGGAAGCTCTAAGAAAAATAAATGTGTGACATCAAAATTAAACATAATATGAACATACAAACTTACTATAAAGAACTTACTGACAGAGACAAAAGAAAGTGACTGCCAGGGTTGAAGAGAGTATAGTTTTAGTAGTTACCATTGAATATTATCATAGAACGACAACTTTTATGCCACAAGAAATTATCCAAAAGAAGAATTATTTGGCCATAAAAGCTTACTAAAACAACAAAGAAAGGAAAACTTGGTGAGCATGCCTGAGCTATTTTACCTTGTTATGCTTCCTTTCCTCTTTCCACATCAGTTAGGGAGAATTGGTGCTCATGCAGTGGGTTACTATATAGGTAGAGTTGAGAGAAGGAGAATGGTAGGACAATATTCATCTCTTGGCACTTTGTAGCAGCAAACCACTCATCACTCTCTCATCCTTCAAGCCCTACGCCACTAACACCACGACAGGAAAGGAAAGCTACGGAAACCTGTCAGTTGTTACTCAGTATGATGCAATCTATCTCTTGGGTAACATGTGATTAATTCCAATTATGGTTTGTTCTAGCTCCTTGAATCTATTGGTTATTGTTGATAAGCATCATAAGCACCAGAATGCATGTTACAAGTCCTCGGATCGTGATTGTATACATACACAGGGAAAGGATGAACTCAAAGCAGTCCAAAATGAGGCTTCAAATCATGTACAAGGATGATGCATACACATTTTCGAGGATGATATGACAGTGGTGCATCTACAATAGCATGGAATGAACTCTCAGCAAAAGGCATATGATGACATGACATGTGGCATCTTGAGCAAAGATGGACCAGAAAATTTTGATGACGAGCTTGATCAACATCATAATGATAGGGGGAGTAGGAAATATGAAGATCAAACATCCAAGGAAGGCATGAAGTCAAAGATTGAGTTGCTGAATGAGCTAGCTTAAATGATCCGCAAACTCATATATCAGACCTTTGATAAACTAAAAAAAATGGCCAATTGCATTGAAGTTTAGATGAGTATAAGTGACATCACGGATAAGTGACACTGTATGCAATGAGTTTGCAGAAAGATTCAACCCTGCTAGTACTATTTTTTGTGGCTAAAGTTTTTGGTTTAAAAAGGCATTCAACAATTTTTTTCTATTTGACCTTCAATTGATAGAGGAAGATAAAGGTTGTGATTTTCTTAGTTTCTATTCATTGTAATAATGGAAGCTATGATACTCTACATTGTTGTTTCCCTAATTGCAATCAAATTTGGAAAATTTGTAGTAGGAGTTGCAAACTAAAACATTTCCTTCCAGATTTGACCCGTCGATGTATTGCATTGCAAGAAAATGTTTGGCAATCCTCTCGATTGGAGTGCCCAACTTCAACATAGAGCCATTTATGGCTACAACAAGAGATGCAGTGAATTTGGGATCTTCCAACTTCATAGAATCCATGGAATCCATGATCGATGAGTGATCCAATTGATTCAGATCCAATACATTTCTCATATTTTTAGGTAATGGAGTCAAGTGCTGGAAGTTTCCTGCATTTAAATATGTTTTCATATGTAATCCTATATTAGGTGGGTTGACTTGTATTCCCGCGTCATTAGCCCGATTGTCTGAGAGGTCAAGTGCAATCGTTCGAAACAAACTCAATGTTGATACTGGTAATGTTGCTTGAAAAGGGTATTAATCGGTTGTCTACTACACAATTTGTTCCATCCAATCCCTCATCAATGAGCTAGTTGGACGAACCGGCCTGTATGACTTCTATAGCTAGATGACTCAAAGAATGAGTGTGTTTTCCTTCATAGGTTGTCACTACGGTCATTGAGTCTTCGGTGCATCTTTGAACCTGGAAAAAATCCACCATAATTTTAACATATTTATACTAGCAGGTCGGTTTGTATGTAATCGACTTCATTCCAGAAAAGAACAAGGTCTAACTAATCTTTTGACTTGGAAATTGGGTGCCATAACGAATTTGTAATAAGATCTCACATTTGGATTGTTTCTTGTTATTTTTTTCCCATATTTTCCCCATTGGAAACCATCTCTTATTACATCAGAATGAATTACACGTAAAGGGATAACAAGGATATATAGAGAGAGAACAATACAAAGATTACAGGTCATAGATTTCCAAATAATACATTATAAGCCAATACTATAGAAACTTCTCTATATTTCTCCTTTCTTGTGATAAAATTCCCAATTCATATTTCATCCTTATAAGTCTATGGGTACTTTCTACAACCCGGATGCTATTGGTAATAACTGAACTCTTCGTGTATGTAACCTCACACGACATGATGTGAAAAGTATAGATACTAGTGCAGACCTATCTAAACCCTATATTGATACTCATGATAGTTCCAAGCTCTATGATGCATGTCAATCGACTTGGCTTGGATGGGTTGGGGTTTTGTTCACATAAATTATGTATATCAAAAAAGAAAGAATTCTATTATTACCATGGAATCCTTGAGTCTTGTCCACATGGATACCATTCTCTTTGGTGAAGCTGTCATCTACTTGCTAGATCCCTTTCTCGGTCCAGTAAGATTCTTGTTCGGTATACCATTCTTTTTGGTGAAGCCGTCATTTGCTTGTTGGAGCCCTTGCTCAGCCCGCTAAGATTCTTGTTTGATTCTTGTTTGGTAACACATCCATAGAAAAATTAATCATCCCATTCTAAATATGGTACAACTAGAGGTATTTCATGACAAGGAAGTTGCATATTGTCCATATATTTGAGGTTCTTCCCGTCCATTTGATCCCAAACTCATCATTTTTATAACTGCACTGCCAAAGATATGGACGCTAATAGCTCCCCAATATTATCTTATCATTTTTTGTTTTTTCTACTATAATGATGGTAGCTATAACAATTTAAAACTTAGTCCATAGAGCTTGCCTTTTCTTCATCATTCCTTGCGAAATTCTCACTCCTTTCTTCACTCCAGGTCCTATTCGAATTCGGGGATCAATGGATGGGTTTTAGTTGACATTCGGTGACCATGAATCTATGAAAGGGTGTTTAATATGTCCTAATTTGCAACAATGTTTTGTCTAGTAAAAACACCTTCGAGAAAACTCTAAGACATTAAAGGAAATATCAATTCTCTCGCATTATGAGTTATTTTAACCAAGAATACTAATATTTGCAAGAATATTAATAGTTACATGGGTGATAAAAAGGAAGTGATAGTTATTTTAAACTAGAAAACCAATAGTTAATTAAGAATGCCAATAGTTACATTGGTGAGAAAAAGGAAGCGGTAGTTATTTTAACCAAGAAAACCAATAGCTACATTGGAGATAAAAAGTAAGTTACCAAATTAAAGGTGATAAAAAGCAACCGATCGAATTAAAGAATTTTTTAGGAGTGAGGTAGGGATTTAACTATAGTTTTTATTAAAAAAAGTTAAGGGTGTAGTTTGTTATGAACATATGTGAAAAGAGGAAAATAATGGAAAAAATAAAATGTATAAAGGTATAAATATTATAAAATATGGGTCAGTTCTTTTTATCTTATTTATTTAAGGTGTGGGGATCGTAAACAAGGTCACTCAGGTTCAATTCCCTTTAGGGGTGAGCTACTTGAGAGGAGATACTTAAAATCTAATCAGTTGGGTGTGGTCCTTTAGAGATTCTAGAAAACTTAACACAAAATTATTAAAGAGATAAAAATATTAAAACACAATGTAATCAAATAAGATAAGATAATTTTATGAATGTCCAACAAAAACCTACAAAAGTGGGTCAATAGGTCCATAAGGTGCATCCAACAATGATAAAATAAAAAAATGATTGAATAGTCCAAAATTGTCAAATTCCCACTATGTCAATGTTTGCAATCATGCAACATTGTTTTTGTTCCACTCTATGCTAATAACCATGACTTCAGTCACACCTTTTCCCTTGGAAATTCATGGTACTCAACCAACTACACAAATTGCTCGAAGCTCAACAAATTATGGACTTTAGTTGATTGTTGGCCTTCAAACTAATGAGTTGTTGAACATTTCATATCAATATTCAAAGTAGTAAGTAATTTTTGAGGAAAAATTGTATCCCCTTCTAGCTCACATGAAAAATGTGCCAATCAAGCAAACCCTCTTAGAGAATATGGAGATGTTCACACCCATATTACGCCATGCACTCAAATTTTTCATGAGGTCTCTTCTAAGACACTTCCTAATGGGATAAATTTGTATGCAATACTATCCCCAACTACATTTCCATGGGTCTTTTCCACCAAATTCCAATAGTGAACATGCTTTGGTGTTGAATTTCTTGATCTAAGCATGCTCATAAAATTACTACTCTAAACGTGCACATTAATTTGTGGCCATTATTAGAACATTTTGGTTGTTGTCAAACATTATGAAGATAATGTGAAGGTTGTGATGTCGATGCCTAGCGCCACCTCTTAACTAAGAAGTTTAGTGTATATAGAATATCAATACCTTAGTTTCTTTCTTTGGCATGAAAAGATGTGAAACATTAAACTTGGATTGAGTACGTTGGTTGAGAAGAGTTGTGCACATCGTGAATCAATTGGGTGGTGATGTCAGATGCAAAATTTACTTGATCACTAATGCATAAAGGAGGTTTAACTTGATAGTGATAAGGAGAGGTCATTATTGCATTATACGTATCATATTCTGTGAGGTCAGGCATGTAAGAGGTCGAGGAATCGAAATATTTACCCAAAACTCTAAGATCGGGTCAGGCCTCTACATTTAATACTGCATATGGATCTAAGACTGGTTCTGTGTCAGCACCCCAATTTAATTATAATTGAGTATTTGATTGGTTAAGTATTGTTCTTGGTGCTTCCACCTGTTCAATTATTATTGGATCAATTGCTATGACGTTTAAAGGAACTAAGTCTTGTGAAGCTATGTCAATTGATGCAGCTAGTTCGACGGTCACAGATCATGATAGTTATATTGAAATTAGAAAAGCACCTCAGTATGGGACTTGAGACTCTTACATTGAAGGATTAACAACTAGTTATGATGCTTCAAGGTATCAATATGGTACTAGTTCTAGTACCTAATTCGTAATTGTAGGAACCTAATTTTTCTTTGGAACATGCTTAACGGTTTGCTTTATCAGTATGCTGAAAAGAATCACCTTATTCTCTTTGTGTAATTGTATTTGCATGAGACTCAGTTGTCTCATATTCTTCCAAAATAGAACTTAGATTTTTTCCTCTTCCTTCATCCTTTATGACAACATTAGCAAATTGTCTTTCCTCGGTTTTTGTACCTGCAAACACACACAACATATCATATTCAAAACATTGATACCCCTTTGCCTCTCTTGAAGCCTTAGTCTTCAACACTTCTCTCAAACACTCTCTTTCCTTGAGTATCTCTTCTTCATACTGATCATTCATCAGTTGTTCTCTTCTCCTCTATAGCTTATGCCACTTCATCTTTCTTTTTACAAGAAAACCACATCTCTGGTCTTCTTCCTCCTTCTATAACAACTCCATCAGTACTTCTAGGTGGATTTCTATCTTAGCCCTCTCTCTCTCATACTCTTCATTAATCAACTTCCTCAATATTCCATTTTACTTGGGATCTTCTTCCCTCATCTTGTGGATTCCTTCTAAGCCTCTATGACTCTCAATAGTCATTTTCTTGAGTTTCTTTCACTCTCTATGAGTTGCACTAGCCTCTGTAATAACAATTCTCCCTGCTACACCTCACCTCACCAAACCTCCTCTGTGCTTCATCTTTTGGTGAGTACTAGTCCTCTTTCTAGAACCATTCTAAGCAAATATCTATGCTCCTTCTAGTATTTCTCTCACAACTCATCTACATGAGAACATAATTGTCCTCTTGTACTTCAATATTCACTTAAAATACTAGGTTCTAGCCACACTTTTGTTTTTTCTTAGAAATCTTCACTAGTTTCTTTCATCACCGCCCTCAATGACTGTTATCTTTTTTGCTGAGATGCTTCACTTATGCTGCTACCCCTTTGCATGCATACACTACTCCCAAAGTAGATATCTATGCCTATATATTATTGTTCAGGATACAAGCCTCTTCTCCACTTGCATACAAAACTCTTCCACTCACAAGTTCTCTTACAGAATTCTTGGTTGTCTTCTATCTTCACAGTATATTGTCTTGTACCCCATGTTATTTGATTTTTTTCTCAAAGTAAACTTACTCTCTTCCTTCACGTGTCACTGCGCTTCTCCTCATTTCCTTCATAACTTCTACATTCAACTCTGATCTATTTCTGTCACGACCTCTTACTCTGTCTGTGCATGTATCCATCTTCTTGCACTATGCCTTCAAAATATTCAGACTTAATTTATTTTATCTCGACATTGTCATATTTCCTAAGATCTTCCTTTCTTCTAAACTTTCTCAGAAATTCTACCCATAATAACAACTGTGTAAATTCTCAACAACTTCTACCAAGTCATCTCTAGAAGTCATTTCTCTCTCACAAGAGCTTCTCCTTGTTCCTTCATAAATTCTACCCACAACCTCAACTGTGGAATTTCTCAAAAGGAAATATCAACTTCCTTGCTATGATACCAAAATTGGTGTAGGTGGGGATAGACCCTAGCCAACCCAACTAGCACTTCCAGGATCTAGTGGCTCCTACACTTAGTAGGACTGCCAAATTTAGCTTAACAGCCTAATTCGGCTCTAAAATTGCATCCCCGCAATTTTTTCTCTACAACAAGCCTTTCCGCAATAGGCATTCTGCAACTCTGTTTCTACAACAGAGTTTCCACAGTCAAGTTGCAAGATGTAGGATCTCGAACACCCAACGTTGCACTCCGAAACTTTCTTTCCGCAACAGCCTTCCCGAAATCGGGTTGCGGGATGTGGGATGCCAATTATCCAAATTGTTCCCCCTAAACTTTCCTTCCCACAATTCTGTTTCCACAACATATTTTCCATAAGCGGGTTGTAGGATGCCAACTTCCCAAAGTTCCTTCCCCACAACTTCCTCTCCACAATTTCCCCAGCCATTAGATCTTTACAGCATTCACTTCGACCATTAATCTTGTTTTTGACGTGGACTTCTCCTATCTCTTTGGATCTGTTAACTTCCTCACAAATTTTGTTGTGGGATTCTTCTAGACCATTAGATATTCATCTACGAACTCCATCTTCACCGTTCATTCTCTGCAAAACTTGTTAATAATAGAGAACCCATAGGTTGCACTGATTGATCATGGAACGATCAATCCATCCTATAATATCCCTGATTCTTTAGCCTATCACTCCTATGCATGCATATTCACTCTATTTCAACCGTTCAAGCAACCATTTAACACTTGAATCAACACAATTTCAATGAAATACACAGATGTTCAGTAAATTGCTGAATTCAGCTCAGCATAGACACACATTCTAAATCATACATTCATATAGGCTAACAACACTTCAAAACACCCGGCTAATCCTTATATTAAGAAATAAAGGAAAAATCATACAGTCGGGCTCTCCTTCAATCTTCTCAAAATATTTACAAGTATAACCAGACGCAAGTCTGTTCTTTTCTCTGCAACTTGAAATCCTCCCACTGAAAGCCAAAACCCCCTATACTTCTCTATTCTTCCTATTTAACCTAAATTGTTAAATCCTACTTTGAGTGGTCCTGCAATCAAAACAAACCACTACTACGTGTGATGAAACATCCCTGTCTTAACAAGACCAACTGTGGCTTGATCTCCAAGTAGGGAGTCATCATCCGAAATCATTGTCACACCACTAACAAGCTATGACTCAGCAAAATGAGTCATCCTCTACTAACACCTATCAGATATTTTATCCTATATAGACTTGCTAGAAAAATAAACACTTGTACATGAGATTTACAATGGTTTTACAATAAACCCCTCCTTGGGATGATGTCAAGACCTTAGGGTCTGATCAGAAATTCATTGGTTGGCCTTGAGAGATAATGCTCCTACATCAACGACACAGTGCTGTAGTATGCTATCATGGCCTATAATGCATATTTTGGACTGCATCATAGATGTAGGCCTCGACTGATGGGACATGTATATATTTATTGTCATCATTTGATTGTCATGATTGTAATGTATTGTCAAATGAATAATTTTTTAACTAATATTTTGCTTTGTGTTAGACCTTCGTGTAGGAGCCCGATTTCATGTTGGTCCTGTTTGGAAGTGATGCATCTGTTTGAGGTCTCGCTGCAGTTTTGTCTGCCCACTTCAATGAGGTATGTGTTAACTGTCATCCTAAATTTGAATTTCTAACTGAGTCAATTGTTGAACACATGATATTTTGGTTTGTTCTAACTTTCGTCATTTATCTTGTTCATATTGTATATGATAGAGGAAAGGGAATTGTACATGATTCTACACAGCCCCGCTCGAGTCCTACACATGACATGCCAATCGACGAGGTACTAGTTATTTATGTTCGAATTGTTTGCATATTTATGTTCAGATTATAATTTACATGTTCAAATTTCAATTCTCAAGTTCAAATTGTAATTCATTAATATAACTATTTTCATGTCATGGAAATAGATACAGACACAGGAAGCTGCAGATGAGGACGTTGAAGTTGTCGTGATATTTATGGATGAGTGGGATGCCGTTCATCAGCTAGGTCTTGATGAAGGCTCGTCTCGGAAAATACCCAACCTCCCAAACCTGACTCTCAACTTGAGCAAAGTGAGTTCATAGATTTGTATTTCATATATATATATATATATATATATATATATATATATATAATTTTGTCACATTCTACATGTAATTTAAATATGTGGTATGTAATTGACTTGCAGAGTTCATGGTTTTAACTTCTGCAGTTCTCAGACATGGGAAACTTTCTTTGTGATGTGCATGAGCAAGGCCAGGGGCATAGTGCAACTAGCGGTAGTGTCCATGATGGTATATCTCTTGATCAATGGCGTAGGAGTGATTTGTAGACATAATTATTTTGGACTTTATTATTTTTTACTTTATGATTATCATTATATATATATATATATATGGAATTTTTTTAGGACATGATGGTCTGTTAAATGTTTAGTTATTTGCAGTTGCAGTTTAAGGTTATTTGTGTTTTTAAATCTTAATTTTATTTGATAATTATTAATGTTTTACAATCTTAAGAAATTATACAATTTTCCAATTTAATAAATTGCAAGTGTACAAAATTTACAATGTTTACAAAGTTTACAAGTTTACATGTATGCAAAATTGTCAATCAAATGCAATTTACAATTTTTAACATAACTTACAATTATAATGTTACGAAATTTACAACTTTACAATGTAAGATCTACTAGGTCCAAATTACAACTACAATGTACAATTTGATTTCATATTTCAGAAGAAATTTTGATTTGCTACATTTAAAAATCATGTCAACTATGTCAATGTATCAAAAGTGACATGTATAACTTTCATTCATCCGTCCAATGGTTTATAGGAATGCACGTCTCCATAATACGATCATAGTAAGCTACTGACATCTTTCATCTCTTTAGTTCACCCCTGTTCACCTTGATTTCAATGAGATGTATCTAAGCTGCCACCACCAAATGACTGTACTGACAAGATATATATTTAGGCATGAAATCTCTATAAATAATATAGTCACCTTTTCTTCTCACTTTTAAAAAAAATTGGCCCATCACAACTTGGTCACAAACTTGGTACGTGAAATTTCCATCGACATAGGGTCGCACCAACTTGCTTTTCATTTGTGTACACCGCATCAAAGAGTATGTCACATGCTTGTCATTTCCTAGTGGTGAAATTACAACAAATACATCACCTACATCAATACTTTCAAATATTAAACAAATATTAAATATATATATGCATGTGTACAAGACTAGAGGTTTAAAATTTCAATCAACTAGCATGCACCTTGCTTAACCAAATCAGAAACCTGATCATGATCTAGTGAACCCACTGCCTCGTCAGTGTGCATATATTTCCACATTGGAATCGGATGTGGCCCCTTTGGATTAAGAGGGACATATTTCCATTGTTTGACATATGCATCGTTCACGCAATGATCAACCCCCAGTCCATTGGCATCAATGCAGAGCTCACAGAAACACACATACTTCCTCGTTTCAATCGAAAATATGTTTCCCGTGTATTTACTACTAACTGAATGTAGTGCTCTCATACCATGGCATGGATCTATTCACATCTCCAAGGGAAACATCCCAAAAAAACATGCATCGAATAAGAAACATCATATATATATATATATACAAACACATTTATTAAATTCCAATTAAGTTGGTGTTCCTACCTACGCACCGACCTTGCTTGTTCATGACCTTGGTGACCCAAATTTTGTGTGCACCAATCAACTACTTATGTTGATCACTTGAGTCGAGATGCACTATGACTCATTTGGTACCTCCGAAGTTCTCTTTTCATGCATGAACCTGCACCATCATGTTCACCCTTTCCGTGCCCTATTTCAAAAAAGGTCAATGTGTGTCGAATACCTGTCTCTTTATGAAGACGATTCAACTAATAAAAGGAGCGTGCCAATTTGAAATGCCCCACACACCCATCTGACCAAATCCAGTGTTCTGTAAAAGACACCCCATTATTTTTGAATGAATCATAAATCAACCCAAAGCAGTGTTGAACAAATAATGTGTCATGCTCATGATCATCACGAACATAAAAGTGGTATTCCTTGATCACATCGTGTGACTGAGGAGTGCTATCCCTACCATCAATTCTCGCATGAGCATGTCTATACAATACATGTACGAATATGGACACCTGGTTGAACTGATAATACTCACTTTTTATCTCTCTCTGAGAAGCAAATGTGTAATTTTCAATAAATTCTACCACCGATAGGATTGTGCCTGGCTCAAAAACCTCGCAAGAATGCTTAAATTATAAATATTACCACCTAGACCAGTGGGAGTGTTCAATGTATTTGTAAATATGACTTTGAAACTTGTCCATGAAGTCTCAAATAGGAATATCATCCTCGAGCAATTCAATCCTCTTAGATGGAAAATGTGAAGAAGATGATGGATTCATGGATACATACTCATATCTCTTCTACTTAACTGTGATATATGACAATCCAGGGTGTGTTGGATCGATAGGAAACTTCCTATGGAACATTTCCAAATCACCACATTCATGGAACCTTCTCCCACCTACACACCTTCTAATGAAAAACACTTTTTTAGGATTCCTATTACACAGTATCATAGAAATAAAATCTTGCACTGTGTGAGGAGATGGTTCACCATCCTAATGTTTTTTCAAAAATCCATAAATGTCTCATAGTATAACGGTAATTCAATGTGGTATCGACAAAAAAAAGTGTCTTGAATTGTATTCAACCTATACCATAGTTTCAACTTACTGAACATGGTAAATGAGATCTGGACACCAGGATTTGATTCTTTGAATTCTTTAAACAAAGCGACTCATGTCATCTCCATAACATGCTTGTAATGATCCTTATAAATTCCTCTACCATAACATTGTTGTGGGACATGTTTTCGATATGGTATAGCACGAGAATGGTTGTCCCAATAGTCTATCACCTTCTCTTAGATGCCCTCTTCCATCCTGTCTTTATATGCTTCTATGTATACTAAGATCCCAACAAGAAGCTTCATCGTTTTCATCTATCTTTACCCTAAATTTAGTGTATTTATGAAGTGTTTTTCTTGAAACGTGGATCATTTTTGACATTGTTGCGACCATTCGATTTATTGAGGTGTTTTGTGCTAGAATAATAGTTGTAATTTCCCTACGTGCAGCACTGATATCAGTTTTTCTTGACTTTCCAAATGCAGATAGTGCAGTTGTTACATTTTTTGTTACATTCTCACATGCATTTTTATTTTTAACATCCTTAAAACCCAACAACTTTGTGGCACGTTTCAATTTTTTGTGTTTTATCAATCCATGTAGGATTTGAGCTTGTGTAATCATTGATTGTTGTTCAAAGTACATCTTGATTATGTTACTAACATGCTCTCTGATTTTCCATTTAGGGGTCGAGTTCCCAAACTCTTTTTGAGTGGAATCATCCAACTCTCTTAAACAATGAGCAGCCATTCCAACATCATTGAAGCTCCCAACTACCCTTGAGAAATCAGAGGGTGTACGATTTTGTGATGACTGGCTAGGATCTAGCAATAAATAAATACAAACTCAAAAATAAATACAAGCTCTTGGAACAAATAAAAATAACTGCAAGCTTAAGAATAACATTCTATTTTACTTATCATATTGTCATTGTTAGTTGAAAAATTAACAAATAAATTCTTGAATATGGAGTAATGATGGTTGTTGTAGTAACTGGAGATGAATATGGACCCCAGTTTAAATAGGCTTCCTAATGGTTCAAAGCTAGTCACTCGAACACCAAGGTTGTCTCATGCTTGAGGATTGGGCTAGTACTCCTCATTTCACGAAGTAGGTAAGACTGCTAACCGCTTGGCCACAAACGACAGCTCTTTGGTTTTCCTCACAAGTGGAAATCTAGTCCATCCAGTAGGGGTCATTTCCCTTTTCGCTTGGCAGGTCCTCTCAATGGCCAGCTACTTTGGGGTTATTGTGGTACTCCTCATAATTAGTTTTAGGGAAAAGGCCAAGTACTTCCCATAGTTTTTTCGGATCAGGCTTATGTCCCAAACTGTATGTTATTAAGTAAATTAGGTTATTAAGTAAAATATGTTACTCTACCTTATCTTAAGTAAATTTTAATGTGATTGTAATTGTAATTGTTGATTTTCTTTGAGATCATCATTGTCATCAATGCTTAAATCCATATGGTTCCTAGTCATTTGTACATGATTGTAATGTAATGTAATTGTAATTGTTTAATGTAACTGTAATTGTAACATGTAATTATCATCATTATCATAATGTAATGTAAAATTGTATTTGTATTTACTCTACTTTATTGTCCCATTGATGTAAGGCTAGCGCTTATGCACGTTAATGTGATTGTAATTGTAATTGTTGATTTTCTTTGAGATCATCATTGTCATGAATCCTTAAAGCCATAGGATTCCTAGTCATTTGTACATGATTGCAATGTAATGTAATTCTAATTGTAATTGTAATTATTTAATGTAATTTTAATTGGAATGTAATTATCATCATTATCATAATGTAATGTAAAATTGTAATTTGAACACTATGAAAATGCTCATATATGAATATAAAATTAAAATCATATTATAATCGTGAAAGGAGAGATAAGGGTATAGAAAAGATGGAGAAAAACGGTGCAATGATAAGGCTATATATCCATATTCCTTTAGAGCTAGATATTATGCTAGAATATTATGCACTATATAATTATATATATTCATCAACCATTCTCTAATTTCATTGGACAACTCTAGAACTACTCATACTATAATACACTTACTTTGTATATATGTAATTTAGTGTAGTGGTTAAACATTTTTTTCAATTCTTTCACAACACATACCATTATTTCACATGTACATAAGTGGTTTTAAAAGGTTGTATATATACATATATACACATACAATGTATATAAGTTTATGAATTAATTACAAAATTATAATTAAATTCTAAACAATTTAACATATATATGTATCTATGTATCTATCTATCTATCTATCTATCTATCTATATATATATATATATATATATATATATATATATATATTATGAATTAGAACACTATTAAATTGAATATCTGAATATGCAATTTATGAAATTATGTTAATATATGAAATTATAAAATTTACATACAATTATGAATTTACATATATATATGAATTCATACATGCACATGTACAATGTATATAATTTTATGAATTAATTACAAAATTACAATTATGAAATTATAATTAAAGTCTAAATTATTTAACATGTATACATTGTTAGAATAATCAACCCATAGTTAACTACCTTAGATATTAATTAATCCATTTTTGTCTTATTTGCCTAGTTTCCATATTCCACCTTATGCAAGTTGTCATCTACACATCCATAGTGGTCAAACTTGCTAATTTTGAGTCATGGAGCACTTGGGAAACCTCCTGGAATCAAATATGCTTTATTCCTAGCATCCTTAGTGCATGTCTTCTTTTTATGCTTCATTGCCTGCTTTTTCAATGTTTTAAGGCAATTGGGAAAGTTTGACTAGGTGAAGTTAACTTGTTTTTTGTCCTCCACATCCTCCACTCTTTTCTCCTATGAAAATCATGTATGAGTTGTCCTTCCATCCACTATTATCTTGCCTAATTGATTTTTCCAATTCGTGAGCTCCTAGACAGTTTTGGAAACTGCTTTATGCACCTATGGGGGATTTGCTTATATTTAGTAAGCCTGCTTTTGACTAGATTCGAATGGCATCTTCATGCATTCAAATCCCTCATGTAATTATTTATTGTGGAAGCCTATGACTTCACAAGGTTGGCTATTGTACACTTATTCAATACAGATTAGTGTTTTGCTCCAATATTATTCAGTCTCCTTTGTGAGTAATTTGCATGTGTAATTGGCAATTGTTGAGAGTGTAATTGTTCTAACACCTGGGTTCAATTTACACATGGTATTAGAGCCTTTGTAGATTGATTTCTCTCCTTCCAATTTGTTTTGCAGATTCGACATCATTGACTAGGAGCATTCTGCTGACTGGCGGGACAATTTCTGAGCTATGGATCAATCTCAAAAGATCATCTTGACTCCATTTAATTTATTTGAATGGAAAGCAGAGATGGAGATACTGTTGAGAGTGAAATGCCTCTAAAAAGTGACTATGGAAACAGAAGCAGAGCCCAATGCAGCTGCAGAGAAGATAAAATGGCACAACAGGAGGGATGAGGCCTATGGTCTCTTGTGTCTGAGTATATCCAGAGACCTCCTTTTCCATATTGATGGATTGAAATCACCGAATGAAGTATGGGAGAATCTTCTTGATATTTTTGGAAAGATAGATGAGATGAGGGGACATCAAATTGAAAATGAATTGATCTCCCTCAGTCGCAATAGCTTTGAATCCCTGCAACTCTATTTTTCCAAGTTCAAAGCACTTGTTTTGCAGCTAAAACAATGTGGGATCAAAAAGAAGGATGATCATCTAGTCTTGGCCATACTCTCAAAGCTTGGCCCTGACTATTTAGTGTTTTTTTCGACCTTCTATGCCACAAAGTTAACAGCTCGAGCCTGGAAGATGCCTAGCCTTGTAGATTTCATGGAATCTCTCACACAAGAACAAGATAAATTGGTGATGATTGGCACCATCAAACCATCCAAAGACCAAGCTCTGGTTGATGGATATTTGAGGGTGGATTCAAAAAGAAAAAAGAAAACTAAAAAGCCACATGAGCAAAAGAGAGACAAGAACAAGTCTCCGAAGGAGCCTCAAGGTTCCAAGAAGAACTACCAGAAGAAGAAGAACAAAGGAGAAATGAGCAAGTGTGCATACTGCAGTAAGGGAAATCATTCTAAGAGATCCTGCATGAAGAAGCAAATAGACATGCTGACCCAACTCTTGGAGAAGAATGGCATTTCCCTTCTAGACAACTCAAAGAAGAGGGAAGGAGCATCAAGTTCAGAAGATAGAGAGAGAGTTCATGCATTGGTTGCTGGCACATCAAGCTCACCTAGTTTCATCATTGATTCTAGAGCTTCAAGACATATGGTTTTGACCAAGGAGGCATTCACCTCACTTCACATGTCGAAAGGCCCACCAATAGTACTGGGAGATGACTCTCTCACTGAAAGTTTGGGCAAAGGGAGGATTGATCTTGATCATGGTAAGTTCAGCAATGTGTTGTATGTTCCAGGTCTTGCCTCTAACCTCTTATCAATGTATCAGATGACCCACACAGGGTCTCCAAAGAAGGTCAGATTCTCCCCTGATGAAGTTGATATCACAGAGATATCAAGTGGTAAAGTCATTGCAAAAGGAGTTGCAAATCATACTTCGAAGGTATACATGTTCTCACACTTTCTACCCTACTCAAACCCCTCTGCTCTTCTAATTCATGCTAATGAGGCAAGCAAGCTTTGGCATGAAATATTTGGCCACCGAAATTACAAGTATCTTTCTGATCTTAGTGAAAAAAAATGGTCATCGGGTTACCAAAGATTAAATTTTCCAAAGGAGTCTGTCAAGGTTGCATACTAGGAAAACACCGAGAGCATAAATTTGAGAGAGCTAGTCATGAGAGAACCTCTACACCTCTTGAGTTGATCCACAGTGATGTTTCTGGACCATTCCCTCATATTTCCATGAGTCAGGCCAAATATTCATTTAATTTCATAGATGACTTTTCTAGGTATTGCTGGGTTTACTTCCTGAAACACAAGTCTGAAGTTTTTGGCCTCTTCAAAGTCTTTAAGGCTTTGGTTGAAAACCAGTCTGGGAGGAAACTCAAGGTCCTCATATCTGACAATGGTGGTGAGTATGTCAAGTATGAGTTTATTCAATATTGTGTAGATGCAGCTATTCAGATGTAGCATTCTATCCCTTACACACCACAGTAGAATGGTGTTCCTGAGAGGAATAATAGATCACTGAAAGAGATGGCAACATGCATGATGGAGGCTAAGACTTTTCCACCAAAGTACTGGGTCGAAGCTATAAAATGTGCAGCCTATATCCAGAATAGGGTGCCTCATAAACAGCTTGATGGTATGACTTCTTTCAAATCATGGAGTGGGCACAAGCCAGATGTGACCCATTTCAGGATTTTTGGCTCAAGGGCTTGGGATAGAATTCCAACAGAAAAGAGAAAGGCTTTGCAGCCCCAAAGCCAAGAGTGTATATTTGTTGGGTACTATGAAGATTAAAAATGGTACAAGCTGATCAATTTGAGCACAAACAAATCCTTCATTGAAAGGTGTGTTGAGTTTCAAGAAGAACCCCTAGCAGCAGTGGAAGTTGGAGAATCCTCTTCACCACCAGAACCTCTGAATGTAAGTGAAGAGATAGTTGAACATACTGATTCTAATATGTCTGATAATGATGATTTTATTGTAGATCTTAAAATCCCTACAAGGCCAAAATGGGCAGCCAATACCATTCATGCAACTGGAGAACTAGCTGGAAATCCTAATGACCCTAGGAGGACTAGATCTCAATTTGAGAGTTCTCTATGCATGAAAGATCCTATGTTTGTTGAGAAATGATATCTAATGGTTGAATCAGATCCTTAGACATATGAAGATGTAGCAAAAGATCCAATATGGAAATCATCCATGAAGGAAGAGTTCATCTCACTCCAGAAGAGAAACACTTGGGAGCTGGTTGATCTTCCCCCAGGGAGGAAGCTAGTTCAGTGTAAGTGGGTGTACAAGACCAAATTTTCTGCTGATGGTTCACCTATGAAGTACAAGGCCATATTGGTAGCCAAGGGCTACTCACAGGTTCATGGCATAGACTACAATGAGACCTTTGCACCAGTGGCAAAGATGGACTCCATCATGCTAGCCTTAGCCATTGCAGCTTCAAAGCAATGGGAAGTACATCACATGGATGTGAAGTGTTCTTTCCTGAATGGAAATATCACTGAAGAGATATACATGCAGCAGCCTCAAGTATTTTCTACTAACCCATCTCTTGTGTGCAGCCTAAAGAAGTCATTGTATGGGCTTAAGCAAGCCCCCAAGGCTTGGTATGCCAAGATTGATAGCTTTCTGCTATCACTTAATTTTTTTCGATGCAAATCAGATCCAAATGTCTATTTGAAGCTGATTAATGGTTCATTAATGATCATTGTTTTATATTTTTATGACCTTCTCATCACAGGAAGCTCAAACGATGAAATTGCTTCCTTGAAGGATGCAATGAACCATGCCTTCTCCATGACAGATTTGGGGCTATTGAGCCAATTCTTGGGGCTTGATATTGCTCAAACCAAAGCTGGAATCAAGGTGCACCAGTCCAAGTATGCCTTGGATTTTCTGAACAAATTCAAAATGAAGGATTGCAAGCCAAGCAAGACTCCTTTCCTTTTAGGAGTGAAGCTTGAAGAATATGATTCTTCACCTATGGTAAACAATACACTGTATAGGCAATTGATTGGAGGTTTATTGTATCTTACACATACTAGACCTGATATTTCTTATGTAGTAAGTGTGGCTTCTAGATACATGGATCAGCCTCATGAGATCCATTGGAAAGCAGCCAAAAGGATCCTTAACTTTGTTCATGGAACAAGGACACATGGGATCTTCTATAAAGGTAAATATGATCCTGATTTGATTGGGTTTACTGACAGTGATTGGGCAGGTGATAGCACAGATCGAAAGTCAACATCAGTATATGTGTTCATGCTTGCAGAAGGGCCAATCCGCTGGTCAAGCAAGAAATAGAGTGCCATTGCACTCTCATTTACAGAAGCAGAGTACATAGGAGTTGTAAATGCAACAACTCAATGTTTATGGTTGCAGGGGTTACTTGGAGAGTGTGGCTTCGAATCAGAATACTCAACTACTATCTACTGCGATAATCAGAGTACCATTCGAATCTACAATGATCCAATTCAGAAGCAGAGAACCAAACACATTGAGATCCATATGCACTACATCAGACAGCTTATGCACGATGGCACCATTCACCTACTCTTCTGTTCATCTTCAAAACAAGTAGCTGATATCTTCACCAAAGATTTTTGTGAGAAGACATTCAGCAATCTCAAATCACTACTGGGTATTTATGATCATGCTGTGAAGCATGGGTGATGACAATATTTCCAAATTTTGTTTTACAGTCCATGTTTAAGGGAGGATTTTCCCACTGGGTTTTTGCCTATTTCCTTGGTTAAATGGACATGCAGTATGTAAAGGGTGACTAAGCCTTGTTGCAAGGCCCTATAATTTTCTGATATATTACTCATAAGTCAGGCTTAAGGGGGGGTGTTAGAATAATCAACCCATAGTTAACTACCTTAGACATTAATTAATCCATTTTTGTCTTATTTGCCTAGTTTCCATATTCCACCTTATGCAAGTTGTCATCTACACATCCATAGTGGTCAAACTTACTAATTTTGAGTCATGGAGCACTTGGGAAACCTCCTGGAATCAAATCTACTTTATTCCTGGCCTCCCTAGCGTATGTCTGCTTTTTCTGCTTTATTGCCTGCTTTTTCAGTGTTTTAAGGCAATTGTGAAAGTTTGACTAGGTGAAGTTAACTTGTTTTTTGTCCTCCACATCCTCCACTCTTTTCTCCTATGAAAAGCATGTATGAGTTTTCCTTCCATCCACTATTAGCTTGCCTAATTGATTTTTCCAATTCGTGAGCTCCCAAACAGTTTTGGAAACTGCTTTATGCACCTATGGGGGATTTGCTTAGATTTAGTAAGCCTGCTTTTGACTAGATTCGAATGGCATCTTCATGCATTCAAAT
>LPNX010176973.1:36346-86055 GCA_001517045.1 Pseudotsuga menziesii
ATGAAATTATATGAATATATGAATATGAAATTGCATAACTTAAATCAATTATACCAATATTGTTAGCAATGGCATTTAGTTCTCCAATTATAGGTTGATTTGCAACTTCTTCTCCTCTCAAGGTTGCTCTTTTTTTTTTCTTTCTTTTTCTATATTTCTCTCTTATTTCTTCAATGTTTCTTTGATTCCCAGAAAATATTTTACTTCAACGCTTCTTGCTTCCCATTGTGATCAAGATAAACAATACAAATTCATGCCTACAACAATATCTAAACACAATACACAATGCTAAATTTTCATTAGAGCACAAGCATTGTTTCAAATAGGTTAGTCAATTGTGAAGGATAAAATTAGTAACATGTTTATGTATTATGTTTTATCTTTATATAGAATTATGTTTAGGATTTCAGGTGGGAAATGAGGTTAGGAGGGTGTTTGGAATGACATTAATGCCATCAATGCCTAATTCCATTCCCAAGAATTTTTGTATGATTTTTTACAAAATTTGGACCTCGATCGAGGTCGTAGATCGATCGAGGGTTTCAGGATTACCTTGATCGAGGGTTTGTTAAAACTTCAAACGAGGTATTTAAATACCTTGATCGAGCTCCATACCTCAATTGAGGTCCTAAAAAATAGAGAATTATCCCTCTTACAGGAAAATCGATGTTTCTCTATGTCTTCTGGGGGTGTAATTCCTGCCATTCATGGCACACAACTAACCGAGATTCACACCCATAGATTCTTCACCAAATCCTCTATCCATTAAGATATCATGCATGCATTTTGGCATTCATATGGGTTTTTTTTTATTAGTTCTAAAAATTACACTTAGAAAACTAGACAACAACTTCGAAGTAGCCCAAAGAAAAATCCACAAGGTAAAATATACACATCCAAACATTTCTTAAAATGCACATCCCACACATCGATGTGTCCTCTTCAAAAGTGTATCTTTGGTTTTTCAATTTTTGAAAACAGTGAAAAAAACTGGGATGGACACACATTTGTATAAAATGATGTTGAAATCAGATGTGGTCCCTTTCAAAAAAATATTAAATAATTGTATATTGCGAAATAAATTAACAAAAAAATATGCAAACCACAGTGCATTTTGTGTAGATCATGCTCACATATATATATATATATNCATTAAATGACATCGGAATATTTAAAAAAAATATATTATTGGGAAGCCAACATAATATTCTACAATTTGATTTTTTTATTGCAAGTCGAAATTTACATGGAATATATGCATTTCAAGGGATTCTATCTAGCACATGAGTAAAAAATCATGTTTTCACCACCAAACTTGGCCAAAAAGTGTTACCCACCTTCATGGAATCACCCTCAAGTAAGTTAACATTTAGCTCAAGTTAGTTGACTTTAATATGTTATACAACTTGACAAAAAATGTACACTTAAAACGAGAACTCTAGCCATCAAAACTCCTATTTTTGGGAGAAAAATACCATAAAACACCTCCAAATCAAAAAGTGGTGCTACGAGAAGCACCACTTTTTTTTGGCTAAAAATGTGGACATGGATGAAAAAAGACCTTAATGTTATTTATGATAACCTTAAAATCAAACCATGAATTGAAAACTAATGCTATTCTTAGCACACTTTTTCAAAAAATGACATTACTATGCCATTGAATCATAACTTAAAATTGAATTTACTAAATATCTCATTAACACTATATATAACTAGCACTTAGTTAAACACAGATTATCCAAAAAATTATTTCACCACTCTTTCCATATAAAATAAAATAATTTATGATGTAATTCATAATAATATCGTATATTAAACCATAAAATCCATATTTTTGCTTCAAAAAACCAAAACACAACCCCAAAATAAACAGTGGGTGGTGTAATTGTAATCGAAACCCTAAATCAACCCCTAGTTTTAAAAGTGGACCTCCTAAAATAAATTTCATTTCTATTCAAGGTTAAAATTTAAAAAAATTATAGCTTTAGGAAAAATAAATAGAAAAAACTGAAAATTCAAAAACCAAATTAAAAAACATTTTACCAAAAATTATCGATAAAAAATTTAAAAGATAAATCTTAAAAAATGTATAAAATAAATTGTAAAAAAAATGAAAATGAAATATAAATTTCAAGATTTCAAAAACATACAAATTATAAAATAAAAAAATTAACAAATTTGAACTAAAAATGAAAAAAAAATTCAAAATTTTCAAAACAAAAACTCAAAATAAACTTAATTATTTAAAATAATAAAAAAAATCATAATGAAAAATTGAAAAAAAAAACTTAAAATATGACAGTGTCAACTTTGAAAACAATGTTTTAAAACAAAAATTAAACCAATTCTTTTATTTTTAAAATTAAATTAAAAGCAAAAACAAAAATTTAATTAAAAAAAATAAAAATAACAAAATAACAAACCCTATCGCATGCCTCCCTCTCCCCCTCCCCATCCCCTCTGCCACCTCTTAACTCCCTCGTCCCCTCGCCCCCGCTCCCTACACGAACCCCTTTCGACGGTCGCGACACTCGGGATTCTATTCCCTCTCTTCCCCCTACACACTGCTCCTTGTCCCTCCTCTACCCCCTAATCGTGCATTTGGGAAGGCAACGTGGGTAGGAGATTGAGGGTGGGGAGGGGGAGGGAGGTGGAGAGAGAAGAAGAAAATGGAGGGGAGAGAAGGAGAGGGAGGGGGAGGGGGTAGAGGGGTGATAGGGAGCGGTACATAGGGAGAGGAGAGGGAGGCATGGTTCTGAGAATTGAGGCCACAAGAAGGGGGTTGCATGGTTAAACACAGGGTTAGGCGAGTAAAGGGGAGGGCACAGGGGAGGGAGTGGAGGGGTTGCGCAGGGGAGGGTGAGGAGCTAGAGGGGGATGAGAGAGGTAGGTTTTGTTTTGTTTTTTTAGTTTAAATTTTTATTTTTGTTTTGTTTTGTTTTGTTTTGTTTTGTTTTAATTTGTGTTTTAATTTGTTTTTTTTATTTTTAATTTAAAGTTTAAGTTTTAAATTTGAAATTTGTTATAAATTTGTTTTGTTTTTTCTTTTCATTTTGTTTCTAAGTTTATTTATTTATTTATTTACTTATTTTTTAGATTTTGGTTGTCAATTTTATTTTAAAAATATTAAAAGAAAATAATTCCATAAGTTTTTTTTTACAAATTTATCTATAAAAATGATTAATTTAAGGTATATATATATATATATATATATATATATATATATATATATAGCTTAGAAAAGTTGATAAAATATCAAAAATCTATACATTTTTTCACTATAACTAGTTCATATATATATATATATATATATATTAAAGCTTAAAAAGGCACATTTTAAGATAAAATTATAGTTTTCTTATGACCTAAAAATTTTGAAATCCCAAAAACAGGGTTCAAAATGAAAAATCATAGTTTCCTTATCACCAAGAAATTTCAAAAACCTCAAAAAATGGCTCAAAATAAAAATTGGTGCTACCACTATACACATTTTTTCAAATGGAGGTAAAAACAACGATTAAAATTGACCCCCCAAAAATGAGAACAATGTATGTTTCTCATCAATTTTTATAACTTGTCCATCCAGTTCAAGCCAGTGAACATTGAGTTCAATTTAGTTAACATTCAGTTCAAGTCAATTCACTTTCAGTTTAAGATGGTGAACATTCAGTTAAAGCTAATTGAGGAAAGGAAAGGTGTTAATGTTGTCATGGATAGAGTTCTAGTTAGCTCCTCCTTATGAATGCATTATGTGGTGATCTCAGTGGTGACCTTATTGATCCTTCTAGGAGCTACCTTCTGTATGTTATGGTTTTTGGCTTATTGATGATGATGATTAACATTCCCTAAGCGCAAACTTTGGTCTATCGGACCTAAAGAAACTAATTATTTAGTTTGTTTTAAAATTGTATTCCTATGCTCAAAGAGCTTGGAGAGAAGCGACTTGAGCTCACTATAATTTTGACAAGTTAAAAGGCTAAGAAGGTCGGTATTTCAACAAAGATTCTAGGAGGAGTTACCAATCAATGGAATCAACCTACCTATGTATCCCAAGATGGAATTAACCAGGGACAACCACCATTCATGGGTCAAAATGCTCCCAATAACCAATAGTTTCCAGGGTACTATGGCCAACCTCAACCGACCTATGGTCCTACTAGGGTAGCCTTACCTTATCAATACTATAATTACCTACAACCCAACTAGCAACTCCCATTTTTTGCTACTTTGTATTTTATAGAATCATCCAAATTTATTAATGATCCCACCCAACATGACCCTTTTTGGCCAAATATTTCAATCAAATTACCATTTGAAATACCAAATTTTAATGGGAAAAAAGGTGAAGACCCAAAAAACCATGTGATGAATTTCCATATATGGTGTTCCTTGAACTCCCTGATTAATGATTCCATTTGTTTGAGTCTCTTACAGAGAATATTTACTGGCACAATCACTAAGTGGTATATTGAGCATACACAAAATTCATTTGTAGATTTTAATACATTGGAAACTGTATTCCTTACCCATTTCCAGCTACCAATCCGATATGAAATTAGTGTGGATATTTTGACCTCTCTTCTGTATAATACTTCCACTCACGTATCTAATCACAATCATGAGTGGAGGAGACGTCGAATGTTAATCAAAGCTCCTATTCGGAATCAACTTTTAGTTAACGGGTTTACTAAGTCTTTATTGCCTCCTATTGCCCAATATGTGGCTATGGGAGGTTCTCTTACAGAGGAACATGCTATTAGCCGAGTTCAATATTTGTACTTAGTTTATTCTCAGTCTGGGACTGTATATAATTTGATTCCTAATGCTCCTCATCCTAGTACCGATCCTACCATGCCACCTACTGAAACTCCTATAGATGGTGTGGTAGGTTCAATCCAACCTCCATCCATAATCAATCATGTGAAGAAGCATAGTTATTATACTTCTACTTGTTCTACTCTTACTATTTCCATTGAGGTGAATGCTATCCAATCTTCGCAAACACCCAGTAATAAGAAAAAAGGTAAAGGTAAAACTAGAAAAACTGGAAACCAGTAGGAGAATCCTAATCCCATGACTTCAGAGAACGAGTTCAATCCTAAACGTAAATCTAAGTACCCCTCCTTGTTGTGTGTACATGATCACTTCACGAAAGAGTGTCCTTGGCATGAAGATATCAACAAGTTTTTTAAAAATAACCCCACACCAGCAGTCCTGACTGACCCTTTCCCATCCGAACAACCATTAATCGATCATACATATTTGCATGGTACCTCTTCCTCCACCAAGGAAATCATAATGATTTCCACCGAGACTATTGCGTTGGCCACTAAAAATCAAATATACGATAAACCTCCCAAGAAGAAGGATGAAGGTGGTCCTCCCGAGAAGACTCCTTTTTTCAATCATTTTCCTCCACCTCCTTCTAATGGCCCTCTTACCATTGATAAAACTAATATTGACACAAGCATGTGCCCTCCTAAGAGTACAATACGGAAGTCAGTTTTCAATCCTAGTGCTTGAGATTCCCAATTCTACAATGCAGTTGAAGATTTAGCTCAAGCACCTTGCACCATGTCTACACTGGAAGTACTCCAAAGTTTCCCTACACAGCATAAAAAAAATTTGTCATCCCTAGGGCACTTAGATCTAGAGAATTCCACTACGATCACTTTTAATGTGGATGCTTACAAATAATGGTTATCCCACCAACACATGTTTCAAATCGTGACTAGGGTGGTAGGTAGGAAAGTTCATCGAACTGTATTGGATGAAGGAGATTCCACCTTAGTTTTATCTATGTCTTATTGGAGATCCATTGGTTCTCCTGAACTTAATTGGTCACCAACCACCTTAAAAGCCTTTGACGAACAAGTTTTTCAGCCTCATTGTTCGCTACTAACACTCTCTATAAAGCTGGGGGGAATATTATTTCTATCAAGGTAGAAGTGGTCAATGGTCTATTAGATTAAAACCTTTTATTAGGGAGAAATTGGTTTTATGCTATGAGGACAGTTGATTTGTCATTACTTTGCACTATCTAGTTTCCTCACCATGTAAAAATCATAACCATTGATTTTCCTTATTATTGTTCGCCTGACATCACCACCACCACATCAAATAATGTTCCTATGTTACAACAATCCACTCCTTATCAATCCATAGGAGTTGGACTTTTGAAAGATTCATCCCTTATGGGATTCTTTCCATCTATTGATTTCCCTCCTATATGGAATTTTCTATGGTAATCATTATATTATCCACTGTCGGGGACATGTCCAAAGGCAAAGAGATTGATGAAGCACCTTCTCTGGGTCCACATGAAGCCCTATTCCATGCCATTCAATCTACTTATGATTCCTACATTGATGATCAACATTTGGTGGTATTAGATCCCTACAATCTTCCCTATTGGATAGATTCCCCTCTCCTGAATCTAGATTATCTCTTACATACTTTTCCATTAGCTGAGTCTAGTATAGAGGTTATGAGTCCGGATGAATCCTTATGGGAAGATCATCCTCATAGATCTTATTTTCTTCCTTCGATTAGGTAGATTTTAATATTGTATCTCTTATCAGTTTCGATATTGGCAAGAATCCTCAAACACTTATATTATTGCAAGGGGTTGATTCTGGAGGGAATTTGTGCAACATCACTCAAAATATTCCCATTGACATATCGGTGAAGCCAAGAGTTGTTGAACATGTACATGTTGGCCAGAACGATTCAACAATGGAAATTCAAGAATACCAAGCTCTTTTCAAGGAATTCTGAGATGTTTTTCTTGGAGTTACGAAGAAATGTCAGGGCTTGATCCATCCATTGTATTACATGAGATCAAGACTTACCCAACGGGAAAACTGGTTAGGAAGAAACTCTGTCATGTCCACCCTATGAAAGATGCAGCAATAAAAGATGAGGTTGAAAAAATTTTGAAAGTTGGTTTTATTTATCCCGTACCGTTAACTAAGTGGGTATATAATAGTGTTCCTGTTGCCAGGAAACATGGACTCTATTAGGGTTTGCATCAACTTTAGGACTTAAAGAAAGCTTATCCGAAATACAACTTTTATAATCCCCACATCGCTCAAATCATTGACAACTGTGATGAAAGTGTCATCTTCTCTTTCATGGATGGATTTTCTGACTACAATCAAATCGAGATATTACCTGTCGACCAGCATAAAATGACATTAATTTTCCCATGGAGAACATTTTCTTACCGTAAGTTTCCTTTTGGCTTGGAAAATGTTAGATACACATTCCAACAAGCCCTGTCTTATGATTTTCACGATATAAATCACATAGTGGAACCCTACCTAGATGACCTTCCAACTCATTCAATATAGAGAGAGGATCATTCATGGCATCTTAGGGACATTTTCTTTCAATTTCGTCACTATCATATTTGGATTAATTCAAATAAGTGCATTTTTTGTGTAGAGACTGGAAGCATTCTTGGCTTTGTTGTTTCCAAGGATGGTATTTGGCTTGTGTAACACCCCAGTTTTGACCCCGTTTGCATTAAAAATGTATATGATGTAAATATTGTATTTAATCGTGGTGTGGAGATAAAGTAAAAATCCCCAACATCGATTTAACATTTTATATTTCGGTGATTAAAAATGGTTGTCGATGATATTTCATGCTAGCTAGACACATTATAACTTTGGACATCATGTAAATATGCAATTTAATTAAAATACCCACAACTGGCTATGTCAATGCAACATTAAAGAGATGGGGGCATGATTTCCTAAGGATAAGTGGGGGGGGGTATTCAAACCTTTGATCCAATGGGGAAAATCCAAATGTCAAAGGGAGAACCCATCAAAACTGTTAACTACCCATTTCTTTTCTTTTTCCACAATCATTTATTTCTGCCAGAAATTGGTTGAGGTAGTTATTGCAGGGGAATGGAAAGAGTATGAGCAAAAAATTTGAATTGGGCAAAGCACTCATTTTTTTTAAACACATTTTGACTCCTTGGGAAAGTGAAAACCAAAAAACATCTGCCCATTCCAGCATGCATTCACATTTTTCATTTTTCCTCACCCATTCTCTCATTCGTCTGATCTCTCTCGGGCATCTAGAGCTTCCCTTGTTATTTGTTCATGATTTTGGTTGTTTAATTCATTTTCCCCATGAAACGGAGGTCATTCTTTTAATTCCCTATGGTTGGGTTGTCTTCCTTACATTTTCCTGTCGATTTCCTCATTTTCCATGCCGAGGAAATTCGTTTTTGTGTTCCTGAGCGAATGGCGATCAAGGATTCACGATTTTGGGGTTCATAGCAATCGTTTTGGCTCATAAATGGCCCAAATTAGTTGTTGAGTTAAAATATCTCACCCAAGGGTGGATTTCCCCATTTTACGAATTTTTTTTGTTGCCAAAACCATTTTTTCATCAGTCTCAAAACTTGTATTTTGTTGTGGGTGCATATTTTTTTTTGTTGTATGAACTGGTTTGCAGTGGATTTGGGTCTTAACTAACTTAATAAACCTAGTATAAGAATGAAACTCCCAGATAGATCTAGGGGGGCTGTTTTTCTTCTTTGCACACCGTGAATAGCACTTGAATGGAAGACATAGCCTAAGGGACTATGTAGCAGAGAAGGGGATTCTTCCTTCTGTTGGGTGTGTATATTTTTAGAAGTCAATCCATATCTATTCTAGGTGTCCATAGCTCTATGGTTGAGCTCACCAACTTAGCAATTCAGCCTTCCACCACCCCAGTAGCCTAATAAACCCAAATTTGTTTGGATTGGATGAATTTTGATATACCTTTGGATATGTGTGAGCCTGCTAGTGTTCCCTTATTCCTTGTGGGAATCATGACCAACTCGTGTGTTGAAATATTGTAATTTCGAAGAATATTATATATGTATTTATTTGTGGTCCTCGATGGTCCTACTGGGAGAACCACTTGTATTACTTTGTACCCCGATGCTCCTAATCAAAAGAACTAATAAGAGTCATGAGGCAGTCCCCTCTAATTGTAAAGGTGGGTCATTAGCACCCCAGTGTGGTTACTTGAGCCTACATGTGTAACTAGAGCCTACATGATTAACTCGAGCCTACATGATAGATGAGTTAACTTAAGTGAACGGATGAATATAAATAGAGGTGTAGTGCTCCTCATTTACAACACACACTCTCACTTGTGTAGCGCATTAGTGGATAAGAGAAGTAGCTGGAGAAAGAGGAGGATCAGGCTTTGATCTCCTTGTTGGTTTTATCTTTTATATTTTATCTTTTTGGGGAATCTATATTGAGGAAGATTTTGTTGGGTTTTTCCCTTTAGGGTTTTCCCAGGATAAATCTTTGTGTTCCTTTTGTATGGTTGTGCTTTTCTATATTTTAGTGATCCTGTTTATATGCTTTTGTTATGAAAATGAAATGAAGTACTAATGTCTTAGCTAAGCATATGAAAATTTAACATGGTATTAGAGCCACCCTGAAAGAAGAAATTGTGCAGCTAAAGAATCTATGGCTTCTTTTTTTGGGGGGGTCTCTATCCATGATCAATCAGCAAAAGAAGGCTAGACTGACTCTCCATTGAAGGGCGCATCTTTCTGTCGAAGCGGAATTCGATTTCGAGCATTTTCAGTTTTGGTGCAGAAAATTAGGGATTTCTACAGAAGAAGAATTTTTTAGTGAGCTCAGCATAGGATTTTTCCCCTCATCAAAATCTAATTTTAGAGACCTGGATCAAGAAATTTGGTTGGGTGAAACTCTAGGAAAGTCAAACCCTAGTTTAACCCCGATCTAGAAAAACCCTAAATACTAAAACTGCTAAGTTTTGATACATTCGCTATATCCTGATATTGGCGAAGGATCAGGAGTTGAAATTTACAAAGTCCAAATATAAAATCCTTCTTTACATTGTATCCAAAATTCAGCCTCATATTCACTATATTCTTGGAGATATGATCCCTCTAAGTTAGGGTTCCAGCCTTTTCCATAATTCATCCCTTAACAGGACACCTAGGGATAATTGTTATAGCATGGGATACAGAGGTCCAAATGGAATTCCTGAAGATTTTCCAGAAATAACACAGCCTTTAATTTCTTTGATCCAAATTTCAGAACCTGAAGATGAACCAGTGACATGTGGCATGCCGTACAACTTCACTGTTCTGAACAGTCCTGTAACAGGTCACCTTGGTAAAATGATCATAGATTCAAATTGGTGAAACCAATTATTATCAAACTTGTTCTGTTGGATCAGGAACATGCGCGGTTACCTCCATGAAAAATTTCATATGCATAGGAGTATTAATTTCTAAGCTATCACAGAAACAGTAACAGGAATTTCTGCAGAAGAAATTGGAAAACTAGGGCTTCCTATTCCGGGAGCTTCCCTCCACTGTTTTCAGAAAAGGAGTACATTGGACAGCTCCATCTGAAGATATCTATATTTCTATCCAATTAGATCTAAAATATTCCAAGTTTTTAAAATTATGGTTTCTCTGACAAACCCTAGATCATCCAGCTCCGAAAGCAGGACGACACCTCAAACCGGTAAGATCTAATCTTTTGTTATTTGCATTTGAGGTTCTCATTTCAAAATGATATATCACATCAAATTGATGATAAGCTTGGTGAAGTTGAAAACCTCCAAGCATGGAAGTATTTGATCTCTTTGAAGAAAATGAATTGGACACCTACATGAGTAGAGAGGTTCCATTTCTAGAGGGAGATGAGCCTCAAAGACTTACATAAGAAGAACTTGATCAAGGCAAAGAAGATCATTGTTGATTCAATCACGGATCAACTTATACCACAAGTGTCTTCCCTAAAGACACTGAAGATGTTTGATTCCTTGATCAAGCTATTTGAAGATAAGAACTTAAATCAGAAGATGGCTTTGAGAATACAGTTGAAGAATGTGAAGATCCAGAATGCAGAACAACTTGAAGCGGTAGAAGAAGAATGTATGCCAGAAGTAAGTGATTACTTTCAGCTCGAATAATAAGAAGAGAAGAAGAATATGGGAGCAATTGAAGATCAAGCTCTCACCATTCAAAGAAGATCCCTCAAGCGATGAGGAATATGAAAAACTCAATTCTTGAAGAACCTCTTATTCATCTTATCATTTGGATAAGAAATGATGATTTCATGAATGAAGAAGATGATAAAGCAGAATGATCAAGATGGAGTCTACCCACGAAACAAATAAAAGATAAGTATTAAATTTCCATTTCATGATATTGTTTTCTTATGCATTTGATTGTATTAAGTTGATGTGTTATGCATGATAGATTGTTTACATGAATACGGCTAATATGCATCTGATGGGTAAGTAGCTCATGGCGCTATACAACTCTCCAGTACTACTTATCAAACCTCTTTACTGACATATTGGATTAGTGCACAATCTCAATGATGTTGTGGTAGAGATAGAAGGCATCTAGAAATTTTTTGTGGAATATGGATGAATGTTGTATTGGCTAAATAGTTGCATGATGCATAAGAATTTGTCGCTATGCATATGTTTTATGAAATAGTTCTAACCATGCAACTGGTGCATTTGAATTGTAGGAAAGGTCCTATACAACCTCCTACAAGAAAAGAAGGAGGAGACTTGTTCTGAAGAACAAGTGATGAAAATTCAATAAACATGAATCTAAAGCTCCCAGGGTCAGAGACACCATGACGGAAGAAAGAGCTTCAGAGAGCGGTAGATCCACCTCAAAGGATGAAGACCACCATGGGTATGAGAGATAACTCAAGATGAAGAAAAGAATGCTATAAAAGAAACTATGATCAAAGAATAACAGTTGATCATGGGAAAATATGTATACGATATGATTTCGAGACATAAAGTGAAGTACATAGTATCCTCCATATGGATCTACAAGAATAATAGTACAAAGAAAGGTTCGTGATTTGCCTCAGAAAGAATAGACTATGACAT
This sequence comes from Pseudotsuga menziesii, assembly GCA_001517045.1. Lineage (NCBI taxonomy): Eukaryota > Viridiplantae > Streptophyta > Pinopsida > Pinales > Pinaceae > Pseudotsuga > Pseudotsuga menziesii. The sequence continues at coordinate 48,269 of LPNX010176973.1, forward strand.
GACATATTCTATTGACCAGTATATATCAACCATAGAACCACCTGTACAGAATGAAGAAGGAAGATAATACTCCACTTTAGGGGGAGTGACTACAGAAGATATCTGAGTTCGACATGGTACGACATGATGGATAGCTTCTTGATCGATCGAGACTTTACCAAGAGTAAAGTGGGTTCCAACCTTCAAATTTGAATGCAGAAGACTAGGATATGTTGATGATCTAACAAGACGAACTCATGGAAGATGTTATGATGAAAGAATACTAGAATGTTGTATGGGATATAGTTCCCAAACCAGAAGGAAATAGTATTGTATCCTCCAAATGGATATACAAAATAGAGCATGCAGCTGACGGAAGTATCGAGAAGTATAAAGCAAGATTTGTGGCCTGCAAGAGGTTTCTTTCAGAAAAAGGGAATTAATTCTGAAGAGACACTTACTCTAGGAATTAAGGTACACTTCCTCTAGAACTATCCTGGTAGTTTCTTCCATGGTGAAGTAAAGACAATCCTTCTTTAATGGTATGATTGAGAAAGAGCTTTACATCAAATAGTCATGAGGATTTGAAGTTGAAACTATATGGAATCATGTATGCAAGTTGAAGAAGGCCCTCTATGGCCTTAAGCAAGCTCCCAAAGCTTGGTATGAAAGAATAGATAGTTTCTTGTCGAGCATGGGATTTACCAAGAATAAAGCTGATCCTAACCTTTATCTCAAGGTTGTAGAATATAAACTTGTCATCTTGTTATTATATGTGGATGACTTATCCTTGACAGGAAATCAAAAACAGATCATGGAAAGCAAGAAGAAACTAGCAGAAGAATTTCAGATGAAAGACCTTGGGTTAATGCATTATTTCCTAGGTCTGGAAATATGGCAAAGTTCAGAAGAAATATTTCTCAACTAGGGAAATTATGCGGTAGAGATATTGAAGAGATTCAATATGTTGGAATGCAAAGTCATGGCCACATCCATGGACTCCAACCTAAAGCTGTTAGCTGATGACTCATCAGAGTTAGTGGATATGACTCATTACAGACAGATCATTGGGTCATTGATGTACTTAAAAAATACCAGAACAAACATTTGTTTTGATATGAACACCTTAAGTCAATTTCTTGTTCAACCAAGACGGGTTCACCTAGTAACTGTAAAGCATGTGATGAGATATCCGAAAGGGACTTTGATTTATATTATGATGGTGTCCATGAGTATAGATTGTATGGCTACATAGATGTAGATTGGGCCGGAAGTATCTCAGACAGGAAAAGCACATTAGGTAGATGCTTTTGTTTGGGGTCTGCTATGAGTTCATGGTTTAGCAGGAAATAGTCCAGTGTTTCTTGTAGCATGGCTGAAGCAGAATACATAGCAGATTGCTCTACTAAGTTGTAAATCCATATGGCTTCAGAAGCTGATATCAGGTCTCTTTGAACTGAAGATGGATACTACATTGATTCTATGTGATAATGAGAGTTGTGATAACAGAGAACCCTGTGCTCCGTCGTAACACATAGAAATCCGGTATTTCTACATTCAAGATAAAGATGCAGATGATGATGTTTCAGTATTTACATACTGTAGATACAGATGATGGTGATTCAATATTTATATACTGAATATAGAGATGATGATGATTTCAGTATTCCCATACTAAAGATATAGATGATGTTTCAGTATTTACATACTGTAGATGCAGATGATGGTGACCTGATGATGCTTTCAGTACTCACATACTGGAGATACAGATGGTGATAGTTCAATATTCACATACTGAAGATGTAGATGAAGATGGTTTAGATGATGATGTGCTGATAAAGCCTCTGTCTCGGGTAAAGTTCGAACACTTTCGAGACAAGCTTGGTGTGGTTCAGAAAGACCTTACTCGAAAGGGGGAGTAGTGATGTTGCAGTGGGATTGTATCATCCCCGGACACTTGCCCTAAAGTGACCCGGAGACCTCGGTCTTCGAGAATGAAGAGGGATTGTATCATCTCGAGACATATGCCCAGAAGTGATCCAGTGACTTTAGTCATCGAGAATGTGGTGGGATTGTATCATCCCTGGGCACTTACCCAAAAGTGACCTAGAGACCTTGGTCTTCGAGAACGAATAGGGATTGTATCATCCCAGGACATCTATTCAAAATTTATCTGGAGGTCTCGACCCTCATGAAAGAGGTGGATTGCATCATCCCTGAACCTCGGTTCAAAATGTATCCAGAGGTCTCGGCCCCCATGAAAGTGGTGGATTGCATCATCCCTGAACCTTGGTTCAAAATGTATCTAGAGATCTCGGCCCCCATGAAAGTGGTGGATTGCATCATCCATGAACCTCGGTTCAGAACAGATCCGGTGACTTCGGTACTCGAGAACATGTGTTGATCTCGTAATTCATAGAGGAATGATTGTTGATCCAGATGGAGATCAGTGGCCACCCACCTATTCCATTGGCTCAAAACAATTGTCCATTGTGGCAGTTTCCTAGTTATTTTTTTGCAATTTTTCGAGTCCTAAACTTCTAGGGCTGTTTTAAGGCCCTAAACGACATTTTTTGGAGATTTGAGGCCAAATGGTCACCATCGGCATGCATTTGGCCGACAAAAAAGTTGTAAATCTTAGACAGACATTTCCAACGAGCTATCGAACGCCCAAATCAGAGATCGTATGCAAAATTTATGACGGTTCATCTTCTATGGTTACGTTTTGGACTTTTGGGGTTCTCACCTCATTCTTATTATAAATAGGCCCCTTTGGCCTCATTTTGTATTCACCTTGGCACGAATGAGCGTAGCAGCCACATCTCTTCTCAGGGATAGCTACCACCATTCTAGCAATTGTATTACAGTCTGTTCTATTTCTGCCATTTAATAGAATATGTGTTTACTGTATCTCTGTTATATTTGCAAAATGTCTGTTATTATGATTCTATATATGTTCTTTCATTTCGTTCATGCATAAATCCGGATCAGTGGTATCAGAGCAATCTGCTCTTTGATTGTTTCTCAGCGCATGTCCCCGACGAGGTCCGAGTATAGAGAGTTTGGTCTTGAAATAGTTTCACTTGATCATTCTCACCATCCCAAATGACCTCCCATGGCAGAAGAAAAGAGAGACGACAGAGCAGGAGATCCTATCAAGTCGCTGCTCGAGGAAGCCCTCGAGCGATAGAGGAACGAGATGATGGATAGTTTCACCCAAATCCTTCTACGAATGCCATCCGCAGCAAGTGCATCTTCAACAAGCAGCCGGTTCAGGGATGCAACTCCCTTTAAGGTACAAGTTAACTTTGATATTCCTTTATTTGAAGTCAATATTGATGCAGATGCCCTAGATAATTGGTTGAATGTTCTAGAAGGGTATTTCTCTGTCCACAATTTTTCTGACAGAGAAAAGATCACCTTTGTGCTCCTTAAGGCAGTCCCCCATGTCCAAAATTGGTGGGGTACTTATTGTGAGAAAAACTCATCAGACGAGTCTGGAATGTTTGAAACAAATCCCACTTGGGCCTCCTTCATAGATGCCGTCAGGGAACAGTATTACCCTGTGAGAAACTATGATGACTAGTACACAAAATGGGCCATTCTACGTCAAGAAAGGAACCATACAGTGTCGGAGTACACCAATAAATTTCATACCTTGCATACAAAGTTGAGTATCAAGCACTTCGAGCGACACCTGATTCTGAAATATCGCAGTGGTCTACATCGGTACATATGAACTGAGATGGAATTCCTCGACATCTCTTCACTTGGATCCACCTATCGATATGCTTTTAAAATCGAGGAGAAATTTCAACAAAAGAACAAGCGAGACTCTAGACCTACGAATCCACCACAGAAGCAAGGCAAGGGAAACCCTGGCTTGCAAAACACAACAAAAGAAAATGACAACCAGTCCCCACCACAAGTAAAGAAGGGAGATCGAAAGACAAATAAGGACACTGGTAAGTGGTGTGAATTTCATAAAATACCTTGGAACAACACTGATGAATGTTGCTCAAAGCATTCATTAGTGGCCAAGATCAAATCTTCAGAATCAGATCCTGATTCTGATTCTAAACCCAATGCCACAGCCGCACACAATGTGAGGCAGATCATTGATGCAGACCCCACCGCCATTGTTGCTAGTGCACAGACTCAACTAGAGGATCCTGAAGAGTTAGAGGCAGAGGAGTGCCTATTCCACTCACAAATGTGGTTGAAGGGAATGCCTCTACATTTTGTTGTCAGCAACGGCAGCCAAAAGAACCTGATCTTAGCAGAAGTCATCAAGAGATTGGAGCTTTCGACAACACCACACCCACAACCTTACAACATCGGTTGGCTAAGCGAAGGATGAGGTATCCGCATTACTCAACAATGCCTCCTACCATATGGCATCAAGCCTTTCAAAGATGAGGTACTATGTGATGTGTCCCCACTTGAAGTCTGTGATGTTCTTTTAGGACAACCATATATGTGGAAGCGTCATGCTGTATATGAGTCACGACCTCGCAGTGTCGTTGTCACTTTGGGAGGACAACTCTACCATATCCCAGAGACAGTTGCACCTAATAAAGTCTCACAGGGTAGGAAGATAAGCTCCCACACCAGAAAATTATTCCTCTTCACAATTGCGTCTAAAGGAGAACATAAGATCACAGAGACCTCCACACCCTCTACACAGGGTGTCTCTGCTCATCAGACACAAGAAGAAGATAGAACCATTGTTTCCTCATCTATCCGAGTACCTCTACAATGCAAGGCCACGCACTCAAGGTGATTCTTCAGAAGCAAATCATCCATACAACAATTACAACCCTCTCGAGATGCCAAAGAAAAGTAGCCTCTTCACTTCAACAAATGTCGCACCAGGAGATCAACACAACACACAGTTCGAGATATGATATGGGATTCAACACAATGGAGAACATTGCTTCCTAAGGAGGGAGGATTGATCTATATGGATATCGGTGGCCACCCACTAATTCCACTGGCTCAAAACAATTGTCCATTGTGGCAGTTTCCTAGTTATTTTTCTGCAAATTTTTGAGTCCTAAACTTTCGGGCCCGTTTTGAGGCCCTAAATGACATTTTTTGGAGATTCGGGGCCAAATGGTTTCCATTGAAATATATATGATTTCCCAAAAAGTTGTAAATCTTATACAGACCTTTCTAACGAGCTATCGAACGCCCAAATCGGAGATCGTATGCAAAAGTTATGACTTTGGGAAGTTGATTGTTCAACTTACCACCTTGGGGCCGCAAACTTTATGATGGTTCATCTTCTAGGGTTACGTTTTGGAATTTTGGGGTTCTCACCTCATTCTTATTATAAATAGGCCCCTTTGGCCTCATTTTGTATTCATCTTGGCACGAATGAGCGTAGCAGCCACATCTCTTCTAAGAGATAGCTACCACCATTCTAGCAATTGTATTACAGTCTATTCTATTTCTGCCATGTAATAGAATATGTGTTTACTGTATCTCTGTTATATTTACAAAATGTCTGTTATTATGATTCTATATATGTTCTTTCATTTCGTTCACGCATAAATCCAGATCAATTGTCTAAGTTCCACTTCTGTGTTGATCCCGTAATTCCGAAAGGAAGGGTCATTGAATTGATCCCGTAATTCCAATAGGAAGGATTGTCTGTGTTCCACAGATGTGTTGATCCCGTAATTCCAATAGGAAGTATTTTCTGAGTTCCATATCTGTGTTGATCCCGTAATTCCAAAAGGAAGGATCGTTAGTAACTCCATAAATACCTAAATCTCGTAATTTCGAAAGGAAGGATCATTGAATTGATCCCATAATTCCAATAGGAAGGATTGTCTGAGTTCCACAGATGTGTTGATCCCGTAATTCCAATAGGAAGGATTGTCTGAGTTCCACAGATGTGTTGATCCCGTAATTCCAATAGGAAGGATTGTCTGAGTTCCACATCTGTGTTGATCCCATAATTTCGAAATGAACGATCGTTAGTAACTCTGTAAAGACCTAAATCCCGTAATTCCGAAAGGAAGGATCATTAAATTGATCCCGTAATTCCAATAGGAAGGATTGTCTGAGTTCCACAGATGTGTTGATCCCATAATTCCAATAGGAAGGATTATCTGAGTTCCATATCTATGTTGATCCCATAATTCTGAAAGGAAGGATCGTTAGTAACTCCATAAAGACCTAAATCTCGTAATTTCGAAAGGAAGGATCATTGAATTGATCCTGTAATTCCAATAGGAAGGATTGTCTGAGTTCCACAGATGTGTTGATCCCATAATTCCAATAGGAAGGATTGTCTGAGTTCCACAGATGTGTTGATCCCATAATTCCAATAGGAAGGATTGTCTGAGTTCCACAAATGTGTTGATCCCGTAATTCCGAAAGGAAGGATCTTTAGTAAATCTGTAAAGACCTAAATCCCGTAATTCCGAAAGGAAGGATCGTTAGTAACTCCGTAAAGACCTAAATCTCGTAATTCTGAAAGGAAGGATCATTGGTAACTCCGTAAAGACCTAAATCCCATAATTTCGAAAGGAAGGATCATGCTGATGTTTTGATGATGTTGATGTTTTTATGATGATGATGATGTTTCTGATCGAAAGATCAGATGTTGTTGATGATGATGATGTTCTCTGATCGAAAGATCAGAAGTTGTTGATGATGATGATGTTCTCTGATTGAAATATGATGATGATGTTGTCACTGATGATGATGATGTTCTCTGATTGAAAGATCAAAATATGATGATGATGATGTTTCTCTGATCAAAATATCAAAAGTTACTGATGATGATGTTCTCTGATCAAAAGATCAAAATATGATGATGATGATGTTTTCTGATTGGAAGATCAGAAGTTGTTTATGATTATGATGTTGCTGATGATGATGATGTATTCTGATCAAAAGATCAGAATGTGATGATGATGATGATGTTTCTGATCGAAGTATCAGAATGTGATGATGATGAGATCCTGATGATGATGATGTCGTATTATCAAAGTATGATGATGACGACGTACTGATCGAAAGATCAGAATATGATGATGAGTTGATGTTAGAGTATGATGATGTTCGGTTGATGATGGTTCTGATCGAAAGATCAGAGGCTGATGATAATGATGAGTCTGATTGAAAGATCAGAGTATGATGATGATGTTGTTGCTGATCGAAAAGCCAAAGTGTTGAAGAAGATGTTGCTTATCTAAAGGTCAAAGTGTTGAATATGATGTTGCTAATCGAAAGGTCAAAGTGTTGAAGATGATGTTGTTGATCGAAAGGTCAAAGTGTTGAAGATGTTGCTGATCGAAAGGTCAAAGTGCTGAAGATGTTGCTACTGATTGAAGAGTCAAGATGTTGTTGATTGAAGGGTCAAAGTACTGATGATGCTGAAAACTAAAGATTGAAGATGAAGGCTACATGATGTTGAAAATATTCCAATTATTTATAGATGTATCACCGTGATGATGTTGATGATGTCCTCTATCTCTCTCCTATTATTGTTGTTTTTGATGTTGTTATAGAATACCCTTCTCGTTAAGGGGGAGTGTTGAAATATTGTAACTTCGAAGAATATTCTATATGTATTTATTTTTGGTCCCCGATGGTCCTACCGGGAGAACCACTTGTATTACTTTGTACCCCGATGCTCCTAATCGGAAGAACTAATAAGAGTCATGAGGCAGTCCCCTCTAATTATAAAGGTGGGTCATTAACACCCCGGTGTGGTTACTTAAGCCTACATGTGTGACTCGAGCCTACATGATTAACTCGAGCCTACATGATAGATGAGTTAAATTAAGTGAACGGATGAATATAAATAGAGGTGTAGTGCTCCTCATTTGCAACACACACTCTCAGTTGTGTAGCGCATTAGTGGAGAAGAGAAGTAGCTGGAGAAGGAGGAGGATTAGGCTTTGATCTCCTTGCTGGTTTTATCTTTTATCTTTTATCTTTTTGGGGCATCTATATTGAGGAAGCTTTTGCTGGGTTTTTCCCGAGATAAATATTTGTGTTCCTTTTGTATGGTTGTGCTTGTCTATCTTTCAGTGATCCTAATTATATGCTTTTGTTATGAAAATGAAATGAAGTACTGATGTCTTAGCTAAGCATATGAAAATTTAGCATCGTGGGTGGTAGTGTTGCTGAGAGATTGATGAGCACATTGGCCTATGTTTGGTTGGAACGTTGTAACAACATAGCTGGTTGCAAGAAAGGCTTCTTTCAAGATAAGTATCTCTTGTGTTAATCTCTGCATTTGTATTTGCTTGATGAAATACAATGAACATGTCTAATATGTTGAATGCTTGAATGAAATGTAATTGATTCCATTGTATATTGCATTTTTTATAAATTTGTGTATCTTTCTAAGTTCAATGCATTTTATATTATGTTATGGGGTTTGATAGCATCGTAGTTGCATTTTCACGTCCCCTCCCGTCCACTAGAGAGAGAACGCATCCATTTATGATACCTAGTTGATGCAAGAGCATCCAACTTGAAGTTCAATCTATTCAAGTCTGTGTATAAATTCTCTAACTTCTCGATAGCATAGAAATTGATCCTGTTGGTGATCAATTCGATGATCTATGAAGAAAGATCTCAGAGGATATTGAATGCAAGAGAAACATCGCAATGGAAATCAAGGGTAACAATTTGTTTTGCATCTGGAAACAGATCAATAAGAGGGAATAAACCTGCAAGAATCAACGGTTCAAAAAGCTTCAGTTTGTGGAATAGGAAAAATATAGAAATTATGATCCCACATCCCGCATCCTGCATCCCACATGCGGAATAGACCATTGCGGAAAGGAGAGTTGCAGAAGTAGATCTGCAGGGAAATTGTGATCTCGCATCCCGCATGCAAAATAAAACATTGCAGATATAGTTCATTGTAGAAATAGAGATTGTGAAGCCACATCCCACATCCCGCATCCCGCAAGTTCCAGAAAGGAGCGTTGTGGAAGGAAATCTATGGGGAATAGAATTTATAGTAGGACGTTTCTGCATCTTGCATCCTGCAAGTTGCGGAAAGAATATTTATATCAGGAAATTCAACCTGTTAGCAGAATTCTTGGATAGATTTGATCATTCAAGCCATCACCAATCTGAGTAATCTAAGCCCTATAACGTAATTTAAGAATGCATTGAAAGAAAATATACACAAATGTATACGGTTTCAATTATACAGCAGAATCAATTCATCCATTCAACACATTAAACATGTTCATCATATTTCATCAAGAAAATGCAAATGCAGAGAATAACATAGAGATATTTATCTTTGAAAGAATCTCATCCCGCAACCAGCAATGTCGCTGCAACGTTCCACCCAACCATAGGCCAGTGTGCTCATCAATCTCTTAGCAACAATGCCACCCTTGAGTTGGGCATGATTCCCACAAGGAATAAGGGAACACTAGCAGACTCACACATAGCCAAGGATACAACAAAAACTCAGCCAAGCTAACACACTTGGGTTTATCAAGTTGTCCTACTAACGATTACACACAAGTCCAAGTGCACAACAAGACGCAGCCAAGCAAAGATCCAATTAGGTTAAGAGGCTACCATCAAAGCCAGTCTCCCTTGGGCTAACAGCCTACTAAGGTGGTGGAAAGGTAGAAAGGATAATCTATTGGTTCATTCAAGAGCTAGGGACAACTACACAATATCTATCTAGCCTGGTATCAACAATAACTACATCCCAACATAAGGAAGCATCCCCTTCTCTGCTCCATAGTCCCTCGAGCTATGCCTTCCCTTCCAGTGCTCTTTAGTGTCGTGCAGTGGGGATTTACCAGCCACTCTTATCTTTTCATGAGGTTATTCTCTGCACTAGGTTAACAAGTCCATTCCTCTTCTCTTCCACCCCTAAGTCTTGCATGCAAATCGGACCCAAACCACGGCGCACATCACAACAACCACAAGGTAAAACACAGTAAATAGGCTCCACTCACTCTATAATAGAAGAGACCACTGTAGAAACACCTTTCACGACTTAGGTAAATCATAACACCATTTAGAGCGATGAACCGATGCTCAACGGCATTGGGGAAAGCTCGAAGGAGCACTCTTTCATAAAATCAAGTGATCTCCACTCCCCAATCACTTAGGAAAACAACATGACTGTTGGATAAGGGTAAACAGTTCATAACAAATAACACAGAGCAAAGACACGGTTCTGCTTGCAGGTTTGGATGACAACGATGATGAGCATACCGCCCCCCCCCCCCCCCCACACACACACATAGTGAATGAAGGATGGATGATCAAAAACGCCATGTCACTCCCCAAAACATGAGGGAAGATGAAAATGTGAATGCATGAGGGAATGGGCATACGTTTTGGGGTGCTTTCTTTCACATGAATTCAAAACACATTTCTCAAAAATGGGTGCTCTTCCCAATTCGAATTTTTTCCCATACTCTTCCCATTCCCATGCAATAACTTCCCCAACCACTTCTAATGACTGGGAACAAAAGGAAAAAATGGGTGATTGAAAACTTGATTGGTTTTACCTTGACATTTGGCTTTTCCCCCATAGGCTCAAGGTCTGAATAACCCCCCCTCCCTATTCCTTGTGAAATAATGCCCCCATCTCTTTAACGTTGCGGTGCATAGCTAGTTGTGGTATATTTATTAATTTGCATTTTACAGGATGTCTCGAAACACATTGTGCTTGGATAGCTCATAAACCATTGACATCGATTTTAATCACCAAAACATAAAACACTAAATCCATGGTAGGGCATTTTCCTTTATCTCCACACCATGATTAAATACAATATTTACATCATATGCAATCTAATACCATAGGGTCAAAATCAGGGTGTTACATTCCCCTCCCCCTTCAATAGCACTATCCTCGGTGCTTTACAATAATTTAGCAATTGCTACTTTGGCACCACCCTCAATGCTCTACAAATTTGAACCAAAAAGGATGTTCCAATCACATGGAATCCTCTAGCTCCCACTTAGCCTCTTCAGGACCACAGTGCTTCCTCTACACCTTTATCTGTCCAATGGCATGTTCTGCAAACTTTTTCAAGTCCTTGATTGCATGCATCAGAGCACACCATGAGATCTTTTTCTAGTCTTGGAGAATCGTTCTCCTCATCTTGGAACATTCCACTATCCGACTTGGCTTTCTACAACCATGGCACTCACAACCTTGCCCCAACCGACACCCGAGTGTGCATTAAAGGGTAGCCAAAATTATGCAAGCCTCGAACCACTTGAAAAGACCTCTCGAATGAGGTCTGACAGCTCCGTTCTTGAGCCCAATAGCTCTTCAGGTTCTTCAGTGGCAGTTTTGTACAAGATCTTGCACCTACTCTAGGTTCTTGCCAAGTTCAGGTGCTTCCCTTCCAAACACCACAATGAATTTAGTTCATATGTCAGATTCATTCGTATAGGATGCAATCTATAACAAGATTTTCAAAATCATGGTTGCATCATATGCTCATGTATATTTAAAGAAAATAAATAACAACAAAAGTTTGATAAGTCAACCAAATACTTATATGTATAACATCTCTCAACTAAGATCTAGTCAACCCCATGTCAGATCCTAACACCACCTTGGGTGTTCAATGGAAGCTCTAGTTTACGTGCCTAACACCTCTTCTAGTTCTCACCAATGATGAGGCACTTCCTTTATAGGAACCATAACATAAAATATTAATTCACATGTCAGATTCATTTTTCGTAGGATTTATTTCATACAATATTTCTAAAATCTTAGCTGAATCATTATGCACATCTGTAATTATAGAAAAACAACCAGGATTTGCCAATTAACCCAATACTTATTTGTATAGCATCTCTCAATCGAGATTTGGACAGCCCTGCATCAGAGCCTAACACCTTTTTGGGTGCTTAATAATAGCTCTAGCTTAAGGGCCTAGCACTTCCTCCAAGTTCTTAATAATGCTCGGGAGATTACTTTCCATACATCATAATAGCTAGGGGTTATTCTCTTCATTAATCCCCCACTCTCGTGACAATCCCCTTATGGCTTGAATGTCTGCGGAAAGAAGTCTAACTTGATTTATTACACCCTAGGCGTCCCCAGTGATGCATCCCGGTGCCTTGCTGGCAGCGGGGAGAAGCTATGTACCCAAGTACATCCTTCTAGAGGAGCCATGTACTCCCTATACATGTTTTCATCATCTCACATGTGCTACATATAGACATGCAATTTTCATCAGACGCCATTATAAAATTTCAATCATAGGTTTCCAAACCTATTCCAAACACATCCCTTCAGGAAGCTATCTACACCCCAGTACATCCTTCTGAGTAACCATGTACACCCAATACATATTTTCATCATCTCACCTGCGTTACATACAAACATGTAGTTTATATGAGATGCCATCATAAAAATAATTGCAATCATATGTTTTCAAACCTATTCTAAGCACATTCCTCCAAGAAGATATGTATCCCAGTACATCCTTCTGAGGAACCATGTACACCCAATACATCCTTCCAAGGAGTTATGTATCCAAAACAAATCCTTCCGAGAAGATATGTACTCCAAGGGAGTACTTTCACCATCTCACCTATGTTACATACAAGTATGTAGTTTACATGAGATGTCATCATAAAATTGTAATCATATATTCTCAAATCTATTTCATGCATACATGATTTCCCAAATATCAAACGATCAATAACATTGATATTCAAAAATAAAAAACTCAGTTCACAATTCTGCTTCTTGCAGAAAGATCATATTTTTACAATCATGAAGCTATTCTCATGTTTTTTGGATTTTTCAAGTGGGGAGTACTCATCCCTTACTTATGCATGCTGCCCAAAACCTGGATATACAACATGTCATCATGGCACAATTTTTAATCAGCCAAACAATCATAGTTAATAAACAGGAAACTTTAGTCATCAAGCAATGCAAGACAAGCATATCCATTGTTAGCATGACTCAAAATCATCATAGGAGATCACAGTCTCCCATAATCAACAGAAAAAATTGCAATCTGAATTTTCAAAAGTTGTTCTTAGTCATGAGAGCCTCCTCATGGCACATGGCATCTTCCTACCCTGGGTTTCCTTGGGAATAACCATACTACTCTTCTCAAGCATTCTACCTGAGTCTTTAGGAAGTCCTCATATGTATTCCCATACACACAAGGGTCATTTCCTCATGGAACTACAAGGTCACATGCAGGATTCCTTAGCCTATACATGGGATTCACTTTACCTGCATAATATTCTTTAGTGAGCTTCCTACAATGTCATGTAAGTCCCACAAAATATCTTATATGTGTTAACTTTATTGGAGCATTCCAACTCATCATGGCCTCAATCTTTTCAGGATCTCCAAATATTCCTTTATCTGAGATAAGGTGACCCAAATGTTGAATTCTATCTTCATAGAAGTCATAATTTCTCAACACTGCATACAAATTATGATTCATGAGTAATTTTGAAGTCAGCTTCAAATGTTCCACATCTTCTTCCTCATTCTTAGAATAAATAAGAATGCCATCAAGGAAAACAAGAACAAATCTGTCCATATACTTACTGAAAACATTATTCATGAGGCACATGAATGTAGTTGGTTCACTTGTTAAACCAAATGGTACCACTACAACTCATAAGAACCACACCTTGCTCTGAAGGTTGTCTTATGATCATATTCATCCTTGAATCTTACCTGATGGTCACTAGACCCCAAGTCAATCTTGGAAAATACCTTTGAGCCTCTCACTTGATCAAAGAAGTCATTGATCCTAGGAAAAGGATACTTGTTCTTCACATTGATTTTGCTCAACTATCTGTGATCAATACACAACCAGATTATATCATCTTTCTCCTTCTCAAACCAAAATGGTGCTCCCCACGGGGACACACTTGGCCTGATATAGTTCTTTCCCACCACTCTTGCACCTGCATCTTCAGCTTTAGCATTTCTTGTGTACTCACCCTATAGGGTGTCTTGGACATGGTTTCTTTATCTAGCATAAGTTCAATCATGGGATCAACGTCCCTTTTGGAGGAAACCTTGGAACTTCATCAAGACAACATCCTTGAATTATTTCAACACATGAAGGTTATCCAACCTAGGAGCTTCATTATCTATTGCCTCTAAAACATGACTTGCATACACTCTGCAACCTTTCCCATAGAACTTCTTCAACTGCATTGTTGAAGACTTCCTTCCAGAGATCACTTTTGGAATTCCTTTCACAACCCTTAGGTTTCCTTCTTCATCCAAGCACTCAAAATTCTTGATGTAACAATATAGATTCGCTCTATGTGCTCCCAACCAATCCATTCTGATGAGGACATCATAGGATCTAGGTGGCAGAACATTCAAATTTTCACAAGTGGCTAACCCATCCATGAGCAATGGAAATTTGATTATCGCCCCACTGACCTTCTTCTAGTTCCAATGGCTAGTTGAACTGACCATGAACTTCTATTCTTTGACTTCTTCAAAGTGCACATCTCACAAGTCCAGGGGTGATATAGCTGTGAGAAGATCCAAGGTCAATCAAACAGAAATAGTCTGCTTAGCAACACTATTATCAAATTATGCAAGATTCTTCCCCTGCTTCTTCATTTACCTATGGGGAAACCTTACAAGGTTCATTCACATGTTATTCCTACATATATAAACAATTCATCAATGTTAAAAACATTGAATTTCTTATCTCCCATTGGATTTCTCAACAACACATTCTTCTGTTGTTATGAACTCTCCCAATATTTCATGAGGCGTTCAACTAGTCCTTCTTCTATACCATATTTTCTAAGATGATGTCATGTTATGCTTCACAATAGTGCACATATTCCCCTTTCAATGGTCCAATTCTTTCTTTTCTCAAAGCATCCATCCTATGTTTCACAACCTGCATAGATACACCATATGGATGCTCTTCCAATCAAATTGAATATGGCTACCATAGCCTTCATATTTCTAGAGTAGTCTTGGACTTGGAAATATTTTATCATCCCAAGAATCCAAGCTTCAGCTTCTTGACCATTCTTTATCTCACCATTGAAGGTAGGCATCCATGCCTTCTTAAATTCATCATGTGAACGGTTCTGGTAGCACCTCTTTCTCTTATTCTCATGAGAAGAAGAACTTGAACCGCTAGTGGATCCTTTAGAGTCAGATAACCAACTAGGAGATCTCTTTCTTCTTCTAGTAGTGCTCTTACTTCCTTTTGGTCTTAGTGTCCGGTCCCTATAGTCCATCCGTCTCTAAATGTCTGTTGAACTTGCAGCATGGCTGCCTTCAACTGATTCTACTCCTCCTGAGCCTTCAGTAATATTTCATTATCTACCCTATAACTTTGCATCTCCACCCTTAGGCTTCTCATGGTGGCTACAAAATCTGGGGGAGTATCTTGAAACCTCCTCCCAATAGAATTCGTCTCATTATTTCCAATTCAGAAATCCCCCCCCATAGCATCTTCCTCGTACTCATTAGGGTTCTATGCATCATACATTTCATAGGTTCTTATCGCTAAGCCAAAAACCCACTTTTCAATCTGTACTATGACTCTAAAAAATATGTTAACAACATCATTTGTTAGTTGCATACTAATTTCAGAAGTAAAACCCATTTACTTACTATCACCTAGCCCATCTAAGCCCAATGCTGAAATCATAAGCTCTAATACCACACTTTCATGTCCCCTCCCATCTACTAGAGAGAGAACGCGACCATTTCTGCTACCTAGTTGATGCAAGAGCATCTAGCTCGAAGTTCAATCTATTCTAGTCTATGTATAAATTCTCTAACTTCTTGATAGCATAGAAATCGATCCCGTGAGTGATCAATTCAATGATCTACGAATAAATATGTCAGAGGAGATCGAATGGAAAAGAAAGATCGCAATGGAAATCGATGGTCACAATTTGTTCTGCATATGGAAACAAATCAGCCCGCAAGAAGCAACGGTGTGGAAAGCTTGAGTTTGTGGAATCAAGGAAATATGGAAATTGAGACCCCGCATCCTACATCCCACATGAAGAATAGACCGTTGTTGAAAGGAGAGTTGCAGAAGGAGATCTGCGAGGAAATTGCAATCCCACATCCCACATCCCGCATGCAAAATAGACAATTGTGGATATAGTTCATTGCGGAAATAGAGATTGTGAAGTTGCATCCTATATCCCATATCCCGCAAGTTGCTGAAAGGAGAGTTAAGGAAGGAAATATGCGGGAATAGAATTTAGAGCATGACATTTCTGCATCCCGCTCTCACAAGTTGTAGAAAGAAGATTATGTCAGGAAATTCAACCTTTTAGTATAAGTCTTGGATATATTTGATAATTCAAGCCATCACCAATCCAGGAAATCTAAGCCACATAACGTAATTTAAGAAAACATACACAGATGTATACGATTTCAATTATACAACAAAATCGGTTCATCCATTCGACACATTAAACATGTTCATCATATTTCATCAACCAAATGCAAATGCAGAGATTAACACAGAGATACTTATCTTTGAAATAATCTCATCCCGCAACTAGCTATGTCGCTGCAACGTTCCACCCAACCATAGGCCAGTGTGCTCATCAATCTCTCATCAACACTGCCAACCCCGAGCTAGCAATGATTCGCACAAGGAATAAGGGAACACTACCAGACACACATAGCCAAGGATACAACAAAAACTCATCGAAGCCAACATAGTTGGGTTTATCAGTCTATCCAGCCAAGGATTACACACAAGGCCAAGTGCACAATAAGACACAACCAAGACAAGATCCAATTGGGTTAACAAGATACCATCCAATCCATTCTCCCTTGGTTTAACAAGCTGCTAAGGCGGTGGAAAGGTAGAAACACTAAGCTAGTGGTTCATTCAAGAGCTAGGGACACCTACACAATATCTATTTGGTATGGTATCCATAATAAATGCAACCCAACACAAGGAAGCATCCCATTCTCTACTCCACAGTCCCTCAGGATATGCCTTCCCTTCAAGTGCTCTTCAGGGACATGCAGTGGGGATTTACCAACCACTCTTATCTTTTCATGAGGTTCCTCTCTGCCCTAGTTTAAAAATCCCATTCCTCTTCTCTTCCACCCCTAAGTCTTGCATACAAATCATACCCAAACCAGGGTGCACATCACAACAACCACAAGGTAAAACACAGTAAATAGGCTCCACTCACTCTGTAATAGAGGAGAGCACTGCAGAAACACCTTTCACGACTTACGTAAATCTGACCACCATTCCGAGCAATGAACCGATGCTCGACAACATTGAGGAAAGATTGAAAGAGCACTCTTTCATAAAATCAAGTGATCTCCACCACCCAATCGCTCAACAAAAAAACAAATCACTTTGTCCGTGAGGTTCATGACTTTTGGATAAGGGTAAATAGTTCTAAACAAATAAAACAGAGCAAAGAAATAGTTCTTCTTACAGTTTTGGATAAACCACGATGATGAGCATACCCCCCCTGCACACAGTGAATGAAGGATGGATGATCAAAAACGTCCTTCCGCTCCGCAAAATATGAGTGAAGATGAAAACGTGAATGCAAGAGGGAATGGGCATACAGTTTTGGGGGCTTTCTTTCCCATGAAGTCAAAAAACGTTTTTCAAAAATTGGTGCTCTTCCCAATTTGAATTTTTTCCCATACTCTTCCCATTCCCGTGCAATAACTTCCCCAACCACTTCTAATGACTGGGCACAAAAGGACAAAATGGGTGGTTGACAACTTGATGGGTTTTCCCTTGACATTTGGCTTTTCCCCCATAGGCTCAAGGTCTAAATAATTTCCCATCCCTAATCCTTGTGAAATAATGTCCCCATCTCTTTAACATTGCGGTGCATAGCTAGCTATGGTATTTTTATTAATTTGCATTTTACAAGATGTCTCAAAACACATTGTTCCTGTCTAGTACATAAACCATCGACATTCATTTTAATTGACGAAACATAAAACACTAAATCCATGGTGTGGCATTTTCCTTTAGCTCCACACTATGATTAAATACAATATTTACATCATATGTAATTTAATACCACGGGGTCAAAACTGGGGTGTTACACGTGTCCTCTCTCTGGTAGAAGGGTGGGGACGTGAAAGATTGACCCTTTGAAAATTGCTCCAATTATGGGCTTACACCCCCCAACCGACATCACAAAACTCCAAACTTTGTCATGGAAGCAAACTTTCTTCGTCGATTCATGTGCAATTTTGCAGAGAAAACACATGGTTATATGTGTTTGTTGAAGAAGAACACTCCCTTCATTTGCGATGATCAAGATCAATGGTATTTTGACAATTTAAAACATGTCATAGCACACTCTTTTGTGTTACACCCCCTAATTAATCAAAAGGCTTCCTGCTTTATATTATTTCCTTCACTACTACCATTAATATGGTTCTAGTGCATGGAGACCAAACAAGAACATGTGATTTGTTATCTTAGTAAGAGTCTTCTAGACTCCAAAACTCAGCACTCACATGTGGAGAAGTTAGCTTTGGCCATAGTCATTGCTGTACAAATTTATCGTCATTACATCCTACCTCACACCACTATTGTTCTCGCGGATTAAAACCCCATGTACTACATTCTAACTCTTCAAGTAATGGGGGGGAATATTCTTGTTGTATTTTCATCCTGCAAGAACTAGACCTCGAGTTCGCTAATACCACTTCTAAGAAGTTCTTAGTTTTCATTGATCTGATGTGTGACCTTCCTCATTCTATCATGGAAACTGCTCCCAATGATTCATTTTTGCATGAATTCTCGTTCCTTCTTAGCACAATGAACCCATGGTATGGATATTTAATCATATATCTCCAAACTTGTATATTTCATCCTGACCTATCTTGCAATGATCGTCGGTGCATTTGCCATTACGCAAAAAATCATCTAATTCTCAACGATACCTTATACCAGCGTGGTATTGATTCCATTCTTCGACGATGTATAACTCACGATGCGGTTGAACATGTATTCAATGATATCCATTCTGGAGCATGTGGAATTCATCTTTCAGGGATGGATACAACTTAGAAAATCCTACGTGCTAGTTACTTTTGTCCCTCGGTCTTCAATGATTTCCATGAAGAGGTAAAAAACTTCCCACCTGCCAGCTCTTTTATCCAAAAAAGTGCACCCACCCTGCTCCATTACACCCCATCATTGCAGTTGTCCCTTTCACCAAATGGGGGATGGATTTCATGCATTGTAAGCCTACCTCAATTGGGGGGCACGGTTACAGCATTATAGTTGTTGATTGTTTTACAAAATGGGTTGAGGCACTGCCTACATATTTCGTGTATGGTAATACTTCCTCCCTCTTTCTATTTACAATGTTATTGCTAGGTTTGGATTTCCTCAGGCTATAATGACTCACCATGAATCCCATTTCCCTAATCATATGATTGTTGAGCTAAGTGCCAAGTTGGGTTTTCGTCATGAAAAGTCAACCCCCTACTATCCACAAGATAATGGCCAAGTTAAATCCATTAACAAAGTCCATAAGAACATACTTCGTAGGATGGTTGGAGAACACAAATCAAATTAGCATTTAATTTTTTTTTCGGCACTTTCATCCTATAGAACTTATGTGAAAACATTAACCGGTTTCACACCTTTCTAATTGATCTATGGACTAGAAGTTTGTTTACCTATTGAGTGAAAAAATTATATCACTAAAACTAGTTTTTGAGCTTCTACCCAACACCTCGAATGAGGAAGAACACTTCCTTTATATAACTAACCTTAAACAGACATGAGGAGATTCCACTTTGGCTAACAAGTCACATAAGAAATGGGTTAATGTGTAGTATGATAAATCAGTTCAACTCATGTTTTCAACGAAGGAGATCTTGTTCTAATGTACAATCAAAAACACAATAAATTGGGGAAAGGGAAGCTGGAATCAATGTGGTATGGTCCCTACATCACTAGAAAAGTCTTGGAAAAAGGGGCTTGTGAGTTAGTGAACTATGATGGAATATATTTAGGGAATCCTCACAATGGGCTATACCTGAAAAGATACTATGCCTAGAACATCTTGCATCAGTACCTTGTATATATGTATATATTTGAATTTTAGTGTGGTTTTACTATTTTAGTATGGTTTTGGGTTTTGTACGACACTACTTATTCCATGCTATGATTTAAATTCTATAGATGACTATCTTCTATGGTTTTTCCAATGGTGTTAGCCGCCATATCCTGAATCTCGCTCTAGGAACCTGGCTACTATACTCCCAATCCAATGACTTAAAAATTTCAGGAGGAGTCTTCCTAGGTCCCGCTACCAACAATATCATTGAATACCATGCGATGATAGGGTTGTTAAATGAATCTGTGTCTCATGATATTGATGACTTGGTCATCTTTTAGGACTGCCAACTCTTGGTTTCTCAGTTGAACCATGTTTACACCATCTAAAACCTGGTAATTCTCCGTATTTTTTGAAGGCTACATTTACTTGAGAGGTCATTTGAATCTATTAACAGGTCATACCAACACGTGCCAATATCATATAACTCAATTACCGATTCACTTGGTAATTACTGATGGACTAGCATATTTCCCATTGTTGATGCATTTATCAGTCAAATAACATGAAGCATTGTAAATAAACAGTGTCAAGGATTAAATCCATGTAAATAATATTCCATTACCAAAATCATGTAGGCCGCAAAAAATGAGTATATATATATATAGTGTTCAGTACAAAATATGGTCTCGAGACCCGGACTAAAGCATACTAGCTTTTAACACTATAAAAGAACAAAAATACTGAAGCTAATAGCTTTCAATGTACATATCCTACCGATCCCTAGTGATGCTTGTGATAACACATAATGGCCCTTTCTACTCTGCACAACAAGAGACCCAACACACCAGTCATGTGTCGCTGGTACCTCTTAGGGAATTCATCCACCGAGATGTCAAAAATATAGAAAGTGATCATGTTAAGGTTATCCTCAAGATCAATCATCTCATCATAATCATGAATGAACATATCAAGCATCAGCTCGCCTGTCGATCAGTGAGGACCCTCCTAGTCTCGCTATCCCCACATCTGAATAGTAGGAAGCATGTCCTGTTACCACTCATAAAAATTATAAAAATCACAAAAAACATTAAAAACATATATATTTTATTCTCTTACTCATCAAGGTCTCCTGACATCCTCATCTAGGGATAGGTATAGATCTGCTCAAAAATCTGTGCCTGCGTTGGCATAATCCTCAATCATGAGAAGTTGGTCATCCAACCAATGAAAAAGGGATGCTTCGTACTTCATCATAAGACACCTGCCACCATGATGGGCCATCACCTATACCCACCTGATCATGTGCAAATCACGTTCTCTAAGATTAGTGAAGCCACCTATGGCCTCAGTTGTAACACCCCGGTTTTTACCCCATTTGCATTGAAAGTATATGATGTAAATATTGTATTTAATCATGGTGTGGAGCTGAAGGAAAAAGCCCCACCATTAATTTAGCATGTTGTATTTGGCCAAGTAAATTAGATGTCGATGGTGTTTTGTGCTAGCTCGGAACATTATAATTTTACATCATGTAACTATGCAATTAATAAAATATACCAAAGATAGCTATGTCGATGCGACCATTGAAGAGAAGGGGCACTATCCAGTATGATCTCACAAGGATAAGGGGGGGAAACAATTTAAACCTTTGGGCCAATGGAGAAAAGAAAAATGTCAAAGGGAAAACCCATAAAGCTATCAACTACCCCTTTTGTCTTTTGTGCCCATTCATTTAGGCAGTGGTTGAGAAATTAATGCATGGGGATGGGAAGAGTATGGGAGTCAAATTCGAATTTGGGGAGCCACCCATTTTGGGAAAGTGTGTATTTGACTTGTTTGGCAAGTAAAATTCTTGGAAAATCATGCCCAAGCTATTACTCACCCACACCCTTTCATTCTTCACCATTCCCATGAAGGTTGGGCACCCTCACATAGGTGAGGCCTGCTGAGCTCCTTCCCTCACAATTTATGCAATTAAATCTCATTGACATGGCTGGGGAAACCCGATTTTGTTGCGTCCAATGGATGGGAGAAGAGACCCACGATTATGGGGGTTTAAGGGGACATTTTTCTCTCTGCTCACACAGTTGAGTTTCCTGGGCATTTTTCATCCACAATTTTGTGGTTTTCCTCATTTTCCCATGCCCAGAATTCATCCATTTGGGTTTTTCATTGGTTACAGAGCCAAGTCTTCTCGATTTGGAAGTTTAGGGAGGTATTTTTTGCCCCCTATTTCCCATAAACATTTTTTGAGTTCAGATCTACAATTTGGGGATTTTTGGTGGTCGTTTATGCCCGTGGGTGATTTGTGAAACCGTGTTTGCCTTCAAAGGGTTGTTTTCCCTTTCATCGAATTGTTTTTGGTTTAAAAACATTTCCTTTCATGCCCGACATGTGCATTTTGTGGTTATGTGCATCCGTGTGTTGGCTTGGCTGAGTAAGTCCAAGAAACCCACATGTTAATTGGTTTACTTGGTTGAGTAAGTCTGAGAAACCCATTTGTTAATTGATTTGCTTGGTTGAGTAAGTCCAGGGAACCTAGCTGTTAGATGGGTAATTGATTTCGGATGTGATTTCTTGGCTTGGCTGAGTAAGTCCAAGGAACCTCCACGTTATTGGTTTGTTTCCCCCACGTAGTCTGTGAAACCCAACTGTGTGTTGGCTTGACTGTGGGTGTATGGTTTTTCTACATGTAAGCCTGTTGTTCCCTCATTCCTTGTGGAATCATGCCCAGATCGGGGGTGGCAGCGTTGCTAAGATATTGATGAGCGTGCTGGCCTATGGTTGGGTGGAACGACGTAGAGACATCGTTGGTTGTGGGAGGCATCAAGCTTCAATTCAAGATAAGTATTCTTGCCTATTTCATCTCTGCAATTGTATTTGAAGTTTAATGAAAATAATGAACATGTTAAAATGTGATAATGATTGAATGGAATGTAGTTGCTTCCGCTATATGATAAATAATTATGCATCTATGCATGTTTTAGTTCAAAACATTCTAATATTTTTATCATTGTATGTTCACGGGGCTAGTTTCCCGGGAAGATAGCAGCATCGATAGTGTCCTCTTCGTTGGTCAGAGGGTTGGGGATGTTACATCAGTAGTGGAACTCTCTTCAAGAAAAATGATACTAAAATAATACCATACCAGAATTATTTTAAATCACCATGGCGGCACTTAGTGAGTTGTTCTTTGAAGGTTGCTAGAAATGCTTCATCCTAGTTGAAAATAGTTGGGGCCATGGCTTCTAAGGCATACAACACATGTGCCTAGATTCTTGATGATCTCCCTAACTCCCAAAAATACTCTACATGGTGAAAAGGACCGTCCTTAAGGGTAATCCCATCACTTCCTTAACAGGGATATTTTTCCCACTCATTTGAGTACCTGGGAAACATACCGGTTAATCAATCCCTGTGTAGTGACATCCCCATCACGAGGACCGGTCAAGAAAATGGGCTCCCCTCTCCTAGAAAGACATGTTAGGAAGTAGATATATTCCACTTCCATAGTCAGTAAGTGAGAACCCACTTCAAAATGTTGTTTCTCAGGATTCCACATCTTGAGTATGTACTCTAACAACCTGATTTATGCCCTCATGTTGGGAACTTTAAATAATTTTATAAGTCCACATTCACATAGAGAGTTTACGGTTCCTTGATCATTCGCTCCATGAATGTCATCCAATTAGTGTTCTTTTTCTTTCCACACAACCATTTTCAACAATGCACCCTGCCAAAAAATAAAAATGATGGATTAACAATCATATTCAATCATTTAAAACTCTTTAAAATATTTTATTCAGTTTATTTTTTATGCATTTTAGGGTAGTTTGCGTCACCACACCTTTCCCTTTTGGACAGAGAGGTGGCACCACACCTTCCTTTAGGGAAATGTGCGGTGTTCCTCAACACGACAATTCTCGAAAGGGAAAAGCATGATGCGTAGAAGGCGTATTTTCCCCTTGGAAAATGGCTCAAAACACCCAAAAAATGCATTAAAATGAAAAAATAAACCATGAAAATGTGACGAAAAAGTTCAAGATCTACCTACTGCAGACGGTTTGTCGAATGGTTGGTCGTAACCTCTACAATCCATGCTCCAAGTTTTCTCTCAAAATGGCTCTTTCTTCTCTCCAAATGGGTAAAAAACACTATGGTAACTATTTTTAAATTTTTACTAGTTTTTATTTACCATTTTAGTTTTATTTTAATTATTTTATTGGTTTTTACCCTAATATAGTCATTTAAAGTTCATTTTTTTATTAAATGAGGGTCTAACAGTATTTTTGAGGGTTGCAGGTCATTGAGAATTAATATTTTTGGATATGGAGGAGTTTTCATTTTTTCTTTTTTCGTTCTCTCTCAAAACGAAAAAGCTTCCAATCGTTATTTTAAAACTTCAGTCGTGTTCCTTAAACCTAGGACTAATTTTTCGAGTCAAATTTTACCACTCTTTTGGATTCGTTAAATATTTTTACAAAAATTAAACCCTAATAGAGTCCTCTTTAAGCTTTTTCTGACTCTTAAAATGTGAAAATATCGCTGAGTGAACTTGTCAACTTCATGCTCGTAAAAGAACCTGAAGAGTCATCTTTCCGACGGTAGTTTACCCCTTTTTCGGTTCAGTTGACTAAGTTGCAAAAATAGTATACTCTAGTTGTTGACTAGAAGAGTTGTCCATGTTATTGTTTTATACTTTTTTGGACCTTGGAGACTTCACTTGTACAGAAAAATCCATTTTGGAGTCTTCTTCATTTTCGTTCAGACTCTCTAAATGTGAACAATGTCGAGTTTACTTTCAATGGACTTGTTAAACTAAACACTGAGAGACCCTTTTTTGGGAACGAACCCCTCTTTTCTTAGTTTATGAGAATGGAATTATCTTACGATAAGTTGCAACGACTATTTTTTACCCTCTTTAAACTCATTGAAATGAAAAGAGGCACTCATCAATCATGATGGGGAAATTAAGGGAATTGAACTATATTTCATTTGTAATAATGATCATTTTAAGTCACCTTTAAACATGGCACTTGTCTACATTTCATTCAAACAATTGGGTATTTAGAATTTATTTGAGTCGATCCACTTACATGAGTTATGCCACTCCTTTGAGTATTTTCAAAGAATGCATCGTCCATCATTGCATTATGTGATGCTATCCACTTTGTCAAGTCAATGTTGTTAAGTCTTCGGTCATGCTACCAAAATGTTCAAAGGAAAGTTGTGTTGAGAGTTATCCTCTGCAGACAAAACTACCTTTATGCCAGTTACCTTTAAGTCACTCCTATGGTTACTTCATACTCAAATTCCAAAACTTTGTTCCAAGTTTCCTGTCATTGATGTGGGATTCATCGTGGCCATCCTTCGACAAGACTATTTCTGTCGACTTCAAAATATATTTCAGGAATTAGTTTTAGAAACAAAGTAGTACCTTGAGATCTGTATACATGAAAGATAGATTTCCTCACTTTCAACAATAGGCTTACATCATTTATTTTTTATCGAAAGATTCAACCAAGTTCTCGGCATCAGACCATCTATCCACATTCGTACAAATGTATTGGGGTAACTTGGGAATCTTTAATGGCGATATCCCTCACAAGTGTTAACGGTTTTCATCATTGGTCGGTAATAAAGTGGTTTCTACCATGTTCGACTTCAAGACATTTATTCGTTTGGATAGAATTGTACTTTTTTAAAGATGAGATGAAGACCCTGGGTATCTGTTAAGTGTTCATTGCTCTCCTAGGTTGCGATGGAGTATTTGTATGAGTCATAGCATGGATCCAGATTTGTATCTTTGTGGATGTGCTCATATTTTCTTAAGTATGACATAGATCTACATTGTATATCTGGTAGATATGTCAAAGTTTGAGTCTTCTTTGCATGGATCTACGTTGTATTCTAGTATCCATGACTATTTAAATCTCACATGGATTTGCATTGTAGTGGTCAGAAGCCATGTTGTGAGTATTATGGACATATATCAACATGTAAATGTACTGTAGGGTGACTTTGGTTGTTGAAGATTTCTGACCTTTGGACTATTTCCTCGAAGTGATAACTTGTTCCAACAAATCCTTTGCATATCCTTTCCTTCTAACCTCATGCTTTAAGGGGCATTATGTTATACCTAACCCTCGTCAACATCATGTTGTGGGACAAAAATCTCAGTATTTTCCTTAAGTCCTTAAGTGTTTAAGTTGGAAATGAGAAATGATCAACATTTCCATACTTTTGGACACCACCACACTTTCCCTATGGAAAAGGTGTAGTACCCATATCAGTGAAACCTCCTTGCTATTTACGGAAAGAGGTGCCATCTCCTGCTTCCCATGCAAAAAGTGTGGTTCCCACCTGGTAACAGCTTTTCCCCTTGAACAAGGCATGATGCTCGAGTTATGAAGGAAAAAAGGAAGGTTCGAGACGCTTCTCGAAGCTCTCCTTCGTGGAGCCTCATTCCTATGGTTCAAGACACCTGGAGCTAGATATCCCCCATTATAGGATCCTCCCTCCACCTCTACCATGGAATCTTCAACCTATCCTATCCTCCCATGCCTTTATATACTAGCTTACCCCTCATGGGTAAGAGGAGGAAGAATTTGCTATTGCATCCAAACTTTGACCAAATTCAGTCAACACTAGTGAGTGGTTAGTTTGAAAGCTTGATGCTTTGAGGCAAGGTTCATTTGAGAAATAGTTCTCAACACCAAGGCTTTGGTTGTAAACTATCCCTCTTTGTACTTTTAATCCAAATATAGTTTGTTTTCCACAAGCATTTGTATGTTTGATTGTCATGTTGTGTTTGTAATTTAATTCCTTGGTCTTTCACATAGGATTTTAAGATATATTGTTACTCTTATCTCAGTTTGTGTTTTGTTGTGTCTCTTGCAGCTTATCCGCATAGATCAAAAACTTCAAGAATCAAACCTTAGCAGCCTATGGAAGGTAAGAAGAGCATCTAGTTAAAGAGGTTTATCTAATCCTAGGAAATTTTTCTGTGTTTTTTAGTTGTTTTGTTATAGTACTAACTGTTTCATGCTAGGGAAACAACTATAAATTGAGCACATAGATATGTAGACAAACACACAACTCACAAAATAGATCTCACAATTTACTCAGCAATTGAAGAATGAAACAGTGCAAAAATGGCTTGCAACTGTGAATGCTTTCATTAATCAAAAGTAATTTGATAATAATTACAATGAAGTACAATGGATTTAATAGCCATATGCAATTCGAATCCACATGAGAAAATTCGAATTGATTAGACTCTACTTGACTGTAGGTAACTAAGACCTTGTCTAAATCACTATCGGAGGACTCAATAGTTAACTGACCTTGTCTAAACCATAATCGGAGTTCATCAAAGTTCTAAAACACAACTCAAGTGTTACATTCAGTGTTGATCAAGTGTTACATTCAGTGTTGACTAAGGCTAATTAACTGTGGTAGGTGAGAAATGCACCCCTCCTGAGTGCAGCCACGTAATCCTAGCACTAACTAAATGTAGAGGACAAGAACTGAATGTAACTGACTCCTAACTTAGCTTGACTAGCCATCAACTGAACTAAACTGACATTGGTTGGTTTCGGCATTCCCAGTGGCTCCTAAATTATAGGGATTGGTCGAGGAGGCTCCTAAACTAATGCAATCAAGTGCAATCAATGGCAGTAGACCTCAATTACTGCTCCCCACACTTTAGTAACTAAAACATGTGCCCCAATTAGGCCAAGTGGACCCAATGGTTCTAGTGACTAAAAATAGACTAGATGGACTCCCGATTTAGACATGACTCCCGATTTAGACATATGACCAAATTGGACAAGGGAGGATTAATAATACTAACACCCCCCATAAATGCTAACTTGGAGAATCTGTGGGCCCTGGTAACTAAGACCATAGGTCACCCATTACATCAAGTAAAATAAAGTAACTGCTTAATACAAGGAGGTGGGGCAAAAACTGCATGGGAAAAAAGCCCCGCCTCTATCTAAGTAGGTAGAATCAGGTCTCAAGTTTGAAAAACTTGAAAATATGTTGCTGCAATATTCATCTCTGTGAGGTAGTGAAGCAACATGCATGGTGTGTTGTGCACAGGTATTCTGGGGCCTGGCATGTAGACTTCTCCTTCTTCTCCAAAAATGATGATGGAAGGAAAGAGGAATGTAACCTTTGTCTCTTGTTGGATGAAGAGGTGTGTGATCATATCCATTCTTCTGAATGTAGTGAGACTGAGCGCTTTCCATATAGTATCTTACAGGGAGTCTATTACATCTCTCTAAAGGAGGTAAGATTGCACGGCACAACACAAGGGTCTTTCCTTTTTGAGTGTTAAGTGAGTTTCCAATCATCTTCCTAGCTTCCATTTTGGAAGTAGGGACTGAATCTAGATCTGAGTCACCCTGAATCTCAATCTCATAAACTGATAAAGATGGATCTGCAATACTAGTAGAAGTTGTAAAAGAAGTAGATGCAATGATTTTACCTTCCCTTTCAAGTGACTGTTGATAGTGCACTGGTTCTGAAGGAGGCATGAAATGTGAGAACTCATATGCTTTTGAAGCATGATTTGCAGAACCCTTCGCTATGATGCTCCCAGTAGAGATATATATGATCTCCACTGAATCAGGACCAAAGATCACTCACTTTGGAGATCTAGTATGGATCATACGATAGATAGATAATAGGTTTGAAGCTAGGGAGGGAACAAATAGCACATCTTTGAACCTTCCATGTTCAAGCTTGATAGAGCCCTTCCCTTTTGTTTTGACTTTACCGTTATTGCCCATCTGAATACTAGGACCATCAAAGGACTGAAAAGAAGAGAACGACTCTCTGGATGTAGCCATATGGTTGGAAGCTCTAGAATCAATGAGGAAGACATGTGCTGATGTGCAGCAAGCCTTCAGTGCATGGCCTTTCCTTTGGTATTCTTCATCTTCTTCTTCAGAGTCATCCCTACTTGTGCTAGCAGGTACATAAATGTTATGTTTCTTCAAAAGAAGAGCCATTTCATGAAGTTGTATTCTCATAGAGGAGATTTCTGAATGAAATCCCCTTCCACAGTAAGAACAAAGGTCCTTTACTTTTCCATTCTTCTTGATTATCTTCGAACCTAAAGGCTCATTTGACTACTCTTTCTTCACAGAATACTTATCTCTTTGCTTCCCTTTATCATTCGCTCCCTTAGGTCCTCCTGCAACCAGTGCTTGATCTCTGGAAGATCGAATGATCCCCATTTGGATCAACTTGTCATGCTCATAAGTGAGAGATGCAATGAAAGAATCAAGAGTGGGCATCTTCCAATTTGGAGTAGTGATCCTCACCGATTGAAAAGTTGATACAAAGACTGAGTAGTCTGCACTGAGTTTTGAGAGAATGGCAAGGATGAGCTGATCATCCTCCTTCTCCACTTTGCATTGCTTCAACTGATATATCAAGTTCTTGAACATTGTGAATAATTCATTCAGTGATTCGATATTGGACGGATTAAGAGAGATTAGTTCATTTTCTAGCTGATGGACCCTCATCTCATCCTGCTTATCAAATAAGGAAGCAAGCTTGTCCCAAATCTCCTTGGGACTTTTCAATACTTGGATGTGGAAACGAAGATCTTGAGAGACTGAGAGGGACAAGTATCCATGAGCTTCACCAAGCCTATTCAAGTACTTTTCTTTGTCATGATTAAAAATTAGCACTACCTCTGTTTCTTCTATGAGTCTGAAGAGCAGCTTGGTGTGAAGGAATCTCTCCATGTCTTCTTTCCACTGGTGGTAGTTGAAGGGGGCGAGCTACTCCATTTGAGGGAACATTTTGAATGCAATAGAGAGGATTGATTTGTTGTAGCAAATGCAGTGAGAAGAAAGGGGTGCTTGTAGCGAATGCTGTAAGAAGAACTAATAAAGTGTCACATAATCAAACATACAAAGTAAGGTCGACAGTATGCACTTTTGGAATTTCCTTCACACTGAGCATAGTTGATCAAGCAAGCTTGATCAACAATTTCCTAACTTGGGATATTAAGTGGTAAATTCTCCGCTTTTGGTGTAGTACAGGAAGGAGCAATTTTGCTCAAAAAAATGATCCAGCTGGAGATCTGAGGAGGAGAGGTGTCTTGTTCACCGAGGCTCTGATACCATATAAATTGAGCACATAGATCTATAGAAAAACACACAACTCATAAAATAGATCTCACAATTTACTCAGCAATTGAAGAATGAAACAGTGCAAAAATGGCTTGCAACTGTGAATTCTTTCATTAATCAAAAGTAATTAGATAATAATTACAATGAAGTACAATGGCTTTAATAGCCACATGCAATTCGAATCCACATGAGGAAATTAAAATTGATTAGACTCTACTTGACTGTAGGTAACTAAGACCTTGTCTAAATCACTTTCGGAGGACTCAATAGTTAAATGACCTTGTCTAAACCATAACCAAAGTTAATTGGAGTTCTAAAACACAACTCAAGTGTTACATTCAGTGTTGACTAAGGCTAATTGACTGTGGTAGGTGAGAAATGCGCCCCTCCTGAGTGCAGCCATGTAAACCTAGCTCTAACTAAATGTAGAGGACAAGAACTGAATGTAACTGACTCCTAACTTAGCTTGACTAGTCATCAACTAAACTGAACTGACCTTGGTTGGTTTTGGCACTCCCAGTGGCTCCTAAATTGTAGGGATTGGTCTAGGAGGCTCCTAAACTGATGCAATCAAGTGCAATCAGTGGCAGTAGGCCTCAATTAGTGTTCCCCACACTTTAGAAAATGAAACATTTGCCCCAATTAGGCCAAGTGGACCCAATGGTGCTAGTGACTAAAAATAGACTAGATGGACTCCCGATTTAGAAATGACTCCTAATTTAGACATATGACCAAATTGGACAAGGGAGGATTAATAATCCTAACAACAACGTCTAGTCGCACTAGCTAACTATTTCCTGTAACAACATCCAAATGCATCCCCACTGAACAAGAAAATGATGCAACATTGTACTTGAATGAGATCGTAGTATTACTAGAGAAAGGATTGATCAAATATTCAGAAAATCCTTAGTCTTGTTATGGATTTTACGTCAACAAGCACTCAAAAAAAGTAATAGGCATTCCAATAATGGTAATAAATTACAATCCCTTCAATGATGTGCTAGATTGGAATAGACATCCAATCCCAAATAAGTCTAATTGAATGAAAAGGATTGTTGGAAGCAAATTTTTTGCCAAGTTTGATCTAAAAAGTGGATTTTGGAAAATTGGAATAGTTGCGGAAGAACAATCCAAGAATTCCTTCTCTGTCCCACATGACCACTATGAAAGCTGGACAATTATTCCATTTGGATTAAAAAATTATCCATCTTAATTACAAAAGATAACGAAGGAATCCTTGAAGCCATATCTGAACAGGCTCATGTTTTACATTGATGATATTATGATATTCTCCAAATCTTTAGAAGAACATGAAAAGCATATGAAGATATTCTTGAAAGTAGTTTTTGAGAATGGACTAATCCTGAGCTCTGAGAAAACGTAACGCTTCAAAACTGATTGGTTGGATAGAACATGAAATGATCAAAGTCTAAGATCACGCCATAGAATTTGGAGATACATTCTTAGATGTCATCCATGAAAAAAGACAACTTTAAAACTTCCTTGGATTGCTTACTATAAAACAAACTATTTGTGGGAAATTTTGAATCAAAGAGTGAAAAAGAACTAGGGCCATGGACAGGAAAACACACTAAAGTGTGTAGAACATCAAAGATGAAAAGACTTACAATATTATATGTCATTAATGACTACCTCCAAAAAGTAATGGAGACAACTACTTCAAATACAGGATGGGGAATAATTCTTTTAAGCAAGTCAGACAAGAAGAAAAAATAAAGAAAGAAGAAATTGTTCAGTTTGGATTGGGACTCTAGAGCCCAATTGAACAAAATTATGCAACCATAGACTTAGAAATATTAGCAGCATCAAACTACATAAAAAATGTAATGACTCGTTGGAACCACTCTCTCTTGAACCTGGAGTTTTGATCTTGTATTTGTGCATTAAATGTTCTCTAGAAAAAAACCTCAGGATTGCTGTTACTTTTTTTATGATGTTATTTAATACAAAGGGTAATGTAGAGCTATCTGCTCTAATTAAAAATGCATGATTTATGAGATGGATTTGCATAATTTTGTTTAGTTGGCTCCGAAGTCCCCATGCAAAATTGAACAATTTCTTTTCTATTTTTTTTCCTTGTTGTTTGATTTGCTTATGAATTCCTTTTGGGAGGTCATCATCATTGTCATATAAAATTGGAAGTCTTTTCACCTTTATTTTGATGTTATTAACATCTTTAATGTGGTGCTTTATCCATGGTCGTGGTTTTTTAAGATATTCTGTTATTTTTTTCATTTTTAAAGATCTTATAATGTCCCAACCTTTACTCTCTTTTTTTTAAGCAATGGAGCAATATTTCTTTCAGAAAACTGTTAAGTGAATGCAAATATATTCCACTTACCTTTTCCTTGTTTCTCCTCTTTTGGCTAACTCCCATTTATGGCCAACCTGTATTCCCTTCTATAAGAAAAATATAGGAAACACGTCCATATAATTTTTTTAGTAGAAATGTTGACAAAACATACTGAAATATAAGACTACAATAAAAAGAATATTAAATCCATACAATTTTTTATATTTTTTTTCAAATTTTAATGGTTTTGTATATTTATCTAAAATATTTATAGATTAATTTTTCAAATAAAATTCTTAATACTAGATCTTTAAACAGCAAAGCATTTTTAAAATATTGTTTCGGGATTCTTTTGGATGGATAATAGACCAGCGTACCTTAAAATATTGTAACGGTTTTCTTTGAGTCCTTTTGGGATGGATAATATATATATATGTGTGTGGGGGTTGTATGTGAATGTGTTTTTTTTTTTTTTTTTTTAATTGAAAAGGTATTGATAGGTCAAGCATTGGAATACTCGGGCATATGTTGTCTTTCCATATAATAAAATTTGAAAAAGAAATATAATAAAATTTGAAATATCTTTTTCTTATGAAGTTTTATGATTGGTTGTTATTGATCCACTATTATATTAAAAAGAATATTATGACATCATATAAAAATATGAGTCTTAATGTTTTACTAATTCGAGCTTGTATTGTTTAAAATGAAGGGGATTTTTTTGTGTGTGAATTGTAGCTATAAAAGTATGTAAAGGTTTTCAATTTATTTTTATAATAAAAATAATAATTTTAACAATTCAAACTTGTAATTTTAATAAAGATTTTATAATTAGATTTTAATAATAAAAAAACTAAAAATATCAAAAACATAAATCATTCAACCTTTTTTTATTACTTATCCTATTATTTTGAACTATTAAAAAACCATTAAACTTTTATATTTTTTATTTTCTATAAACATACATTTTATACTTTAAAAACATTTATGAACATAAAAATTAACTCTTTATTAATTTTTTGTTAACAATAATGGATATTAAGAAAAATGTTTGTGTGTAACATCTTTTATATTTGAAAGGGCGAGTTTAACGCTGTCTTAAACTTTTTCTTGAAGAACCGGATAGGTATGCTTATTTAAGAAGTTAAATGAATGAAAGTGTGGACAACATTCTTGTCATTTAGTTTAAGTACATTAAAAAAAATTGACGGGTTTTTAATATTGCTTTACTTTTTACCTTAAATAAATAAACAAACAAATTTATAAACTTTAACGGGGTTTTCGCTTCATTTTTACATCAATTAAATAAAGAAACCAACAAATTTATAAACTTTAACATTATATTGAATTAAATTTATAAATTTTAATATTATATTGAATTGTAATATTTAATATTATTTTTTAACGATAATAGTAACAACATTATGATTCATTAGATATTTACTTTTTATACCTACTGCAGTAGGTATATAGTAATCGGTTGCTAGTCAACCCAAGCTTTGACCTTCTATTAGTTGTTGCCACCAAAAAATTAAAGTCTGTTTTCTAAAGTTAAACTTTAGAGCTTGCAAAAAAATATTTTAAATTTTAATAAAAATATTTCTATTTGCTATTTTGTAAACTTCTAATTGGCCAATCAGAGATGATGTCATTCTTGGAGTTTGGTATCTGGTTTTCACTTGACACATGGAAATGATGACATCAGCATTTAGTATGGGTCAATTAATCCACCTCCTCATTAATCAGTCCAGAGCTTCGTTCAGGAGGTTGCTTGCATTGAATGCTCCAGAATGGAAGAATACTTTGATGGGCTATGTAGGCGCTTTTCGATATGCGGCAACTCAAATAGCGTATTCCGTCACTGTGGCAAGCATGATTTATGCGCTCTTTCTAAAAGACAGAGACCAGATCAGATCTAAAGTCGGCTTGTATTGTATTCTTTTTATAGCCCTCGCAGTGCATGTTTTTGCAGTGAATTTGGTTCAGCACTATAACTTCGCAGTGGTGGGTGAGTTTCTAGCAAAAAGGATCCGCCAAAGAATGCTTTCAAAAATTCTTACATTCGAAGTTGGGTGGTTCGATCTCGACCAAAATTCCAGTGGAGCTGTTTGCTCAAAGCTGGCCAAGGAAGCTAATGTGGTAAGGATTCTATCAAAGTTCCATAGCATTTGTTTTTAATCGAATCCGCTTATTAATATTTGTTTTATCGTTTAACATTGTTAATGTCACATATATATGCAGGTAAGATCCTTGGTAGGGGATCGTGTTTCACTTCTAGTGGAGTGTCTCTCTGGAGTAATTATCACCGTGACTCTAGGAATGGTGGTAGCGTGGCGACTTGCTATTGTGTTGATCGTTGTTCAGCCGTCGATGGTTCTCTGCTTCTACACTCGAAACGTTCTTCTAAAAGCATTTCGGGTAAGTCTATTAAAGCCCAGAATGAAGGTAGCCAAGCGGCCTTCGAATGTGTCACGCATCATAGAACCATAGCGGCCTTTTGCTCTCAAGAAAAAATTATTCGCTATTTTGAATCCACACAGGCAGGCCCACGGAGGGAGAACAATAAACAGTCATGGTACGCAGGATTGGCCATGGGAACTTCAAAGTTCCTTGAAATATGCTACTGGCCTTTTGAGTTTTGGTACAAAGGGAGGCTTATAGCGCATGGCCTTATCAAGTTCCATGCTTTTTTATTAAACCATTTTATTTTTGGTCGATTGGGCCGAATGATAGCCGATGCTGGAAGTATGACTTCGGACTTGGCCAAAGGGTCTGATGCTATAAGGGCTGTGTTTGAAATTTTGGACAGAAATAGCCTTATAAACCCAGAGGACCCTAATGGGGTTAACCCTGAGAAAGTTCAAGGCACTGTAACGCTGAAGAGTGTGGACTTTGCTTATCCAGCTCGTCCAGATGCCATGATCTTGAGAAATTTCTCTCTTAAAATCATTGCAGGGAGTAGCGTGGCGCTGGTGGGAAAGAGCGGGTGTGGTAAGTCCACCATCATTGGACTGATAGAAAGATTCTACGATCCGCTGAAAGGAAAGGTACTCATAGATGGCAAAGACATAAGGAGTTTCAATTTGCGATCTCTGCGAGAACACATAGCTCTTGTAGGACAGGAGCCAACTCTTTTTGCTGGGAGCATCCGGGACAACATTTCGTATGGTAAAGAGAACACAACTGAGGCGGAGATAATAGAAGCTTCCAAGGCTACGAATGCCCATGAATTCATTTTGTAAGTTTACTGAAATAAATCGTTAACTACAATCATTCTATAAGCTTGTCTATTAAGTAATTGTTATTAATGAATGGTGCGCATTGTGAATATATGTTTCAGGTGCTTGAAGGATGGATACGAAACCAACGCAGGGAGCAAGGGAACGCATTTTTCCGGGGGACAGAAGCAAAGAATAGCGATAGCAAGGGCAATTATAAAGAATCCAAGCATCTTGCTATTGGACGAGGCAACCAATGCATTGGATGCTCATTCCGAGAGGGTGGTTCAAGAAGCAATAGATCGATTAATGGTGGGAAGAACGACTGTTGCTGTAGCTCATCGATTGACCTCAGTTCAGAATTCGGACATCATAATCGTTATTGAGAAAGGGAGTGTCGTTGAGCAAGGAAATCACGCCCATCTCATGGCCAAAGGCGAAGGCAGGGCATATTTTGGTCTTATTAAACTGCAGCAATGGCATTAACTGGCAATCATATTCATATATTCATATTAACATATTCATATGGTATTTTGCCAAGTTGTTAAGTTGCACAATCGGTTGAAAGGCTCATCACGATTCTGTAAATGATCAGGTGATGGGAAGGACTCATTCTTCATGGCTATCACATTGACACCTAGATGAATCTTTGTGCCAGGCATTAATGATAATGGATGGGTTGTTTTTTATATTTAATAAGACAAGGATGGCATATATGATATAAAATTGCTCTATTTTAATTTTACCAGCTCGTTTTGTTGAAGCATCTACCGTCTCTCATACTTTTACTTTTCAGTATATCCACCTATCTTTCAACTCTATTCATTTCATAAACATCGCCTTCATTTTGTTTAAATGGTTTTCTATTATCGCCACCGTCCTAAATTAACTACTAGAGAGCCAGGGCATCAAATACAAAAGCTTTATCCTATTCTCCTTAAAAAAGTAAGTCTTTTCCCCATAAAGATATGGCTATGACTAAATACCTGAGGTAAAAGCATAAGATATATAACATGGGAAATGAGAGACTTCCTAAAATTGCTTTAAACTCAAGTTAAAAGCAGCTATAATGCTGGTGTAAAGATACCATGTCTTGGATAAACCATTAGAGCATTGAAGAAAACCACACTTTGCAAAACATTGATAATATAAAAAATATTATTACTTCTAAGTGAGAAGTATCTTTTGGTAGTAAGTAGGTTACTGAAGAAAATTAATATAGCCAAGATTAAAATGAACTCTCATAAACTTTATAGCTAAACAAGACTTTGGTCTATTAGTAAAACTCCATGGACTGAAAGGGATGAAAAACAAATTCTCATGAACTACATAGTTAAACAAGACTTTGCTTTATTAGTAAAACTCTATGTGCAGAAAGGGTTTGTCATATGTATGAGGCTTGAGAGTTGAGGATGAAAATCACTTTGTCGTCATCATCATATATATATATATATTTTTATATAAGTTAGTTATAATTTAATATATGATAAATTAGGTAAAGACTTTTTAGTTGTTTTTTTGAAATGTTTTAACTATAGATTCAAAATATTTTCCATATTTATGTTATTATACCTGCCGCCGCAGGTATATAGTAATCGGTTGCTAGTCAACCCAAGCTTTGACCTTCTATTAGTTGCCGCCACCAAAAAATTAAAGTCTATTTTCTAAAGTTAAACTTTAGAGCTTGCAAAAAAATATTTTAAATTTTAATAAAAATATTTCTATTTGCTATTTTGTAAACTTCTAATTGGCCAATAAAAAATGATGTCATTCTTGGAGTTTCGTATCTGGTTTTCACTTGACACATGGCAATGATGACATCAGCATTTAGTATGGGTCAATTAATCCACCTCCTCATTAATTAGGCAAGTGTTTTTATTTTAAAGTTTTTTTATAAAAGTCATTTAAAATTTAAATACTAAATTGGATATTATAAAAAAAAAAAAAATTCTAAATTTTGAGAAAATAATTAGTTTTTTTTTGGAGTAATTAATTTTTTTTTGTTGTTTTACATAATATAATATTAAATATGAAAAATAATTTTAAAAGTTAAAGATTCAATAATAGTTTTGCATTATGGTT
>LPNX010176987.1:20957-60750 GCA_001517045.1 Pseudotsuga menziesii
TGTAATATAAAGTGTATATTAGCTAGATTTCCAACTACAGATGAGGGAGTTTATTAGAAGTTTGGAGGAGTTTATTAGGAGTTACAACTATTTTATTAGGAGTGGAAAATGAGTAATTCATTTTAAACTAAAGTGAAGCATTATTGGAAACTACTATTGCTAAGGGAGAGCAAACATTGGGCGAGACCATAAAGTAACCTGATGGAAGCAAGTGCATGAGTGTTATTAGACAAAACAACTAGAATGTCCATATACTAGTATCACAAATATCATTTATATCGTGTGGTGTTAGAGTGGTGATATTAACACCACTTATATGTGGAGTAAAAATGGTGACATTAACACTATTTATATTATGTAGTGTTAAAGTAGAGCTATGGGTGCCACTTATATAATATAGGATAAGAATAATAATCTATATTAAGTTGGTAAGTATAATAAAATGATAAAAATTTGAACCATAAACACAACAAATTCACCAATAATTATTTCTAAATAATTGAATTCAATAGTTTACCTTTTATATTATTCAAGCAATTCAAAAATCAATATTTATCTATAAGGATTTGCACTATAAAGAACAAATTCATAAAACATTTATTTTATAAATAGTAGAATTCCACCTTTTATTTTTCACATTATCAAATAAATACATAATCATGCAAAACTATGTAAATATTTCATTTGTAAATATATCAAACAATTATTTATTATTTATAATTGCTTCAAACAAATAAATAAATGCCCATTATAAATAAAGTATTGAAAAAACATTATTCACCCATACCTTGAAGAAGAAACATGTAAAAACATTACTACTTATGCTTCCTCTAAATTTTATGTGTAGATCTGTAGATATGGGTCGAGGAGTAATAGGAGTCATAGATTTGATCAATCATCTCTATAACTCCTAATACTCCAAGACCTATTTCTACAAATAATCCGAGACCCATTTGATCAATCATATCTAATACTCCTACTACTCCAAGACCCATATTTATAACCCCTATGATAAACTAGGACCTCGACCGAGCTAATACCTCGACTGAGGTATTAACGAACCCTCGACCGAGGGTTTAACAAACCCTCGGTCGAGGGATTTACAAACCCTCGGTCGAGGGTTCGTTAAGACCTCGGTCGAGGTATTTAAATACCTCGATCGAGGTTTATACCTCGGTCAAGGGATTAAGAAAACAGACTTAGCCCACATTCAAACAAATGAAAAATTTCTCGTGCCTTGCAGAGGTGTAAACCCTGCCATTCCTAGCACATAACTAAGCGGAGTTGATACCGATAAATTCACCAACGAATCTTCTATCCATTGAGGTATCATACAAGCATTTTGGCATTCATATGAAATTTATTTTTTTAATTACTTCTAAAACTTATACTTAGAAAACCACACTGCAACTTCGAAGCAGCTCAAAGAAAAATCCACAGAGTTAAAAATACACAGCCAAAAAATTCTTAAAAATGCACACATCACATACTGACGTGTCCTCTTCAAAAGGGTATCTTTGGTTTTTCAATTTTTGAAAAAATAGAAAAAATTCCTTTACGTGGACAAATATGTGTTTAAAACGATGCTAAAATCGAATGTGGTCACTTTTGAAAATTAATAAATAATTGTATAATGTGAAAAAAATTAATAAAAAAATATGCACATCACACTGCATCTTATGTAAATCATGCTCATATATTTATTTTTTTTAAATTATTAATGCAAGATTGAATTACTCTACGTGGACACGAGCCACTTATTAGCTTCTTCAAATTTTTAAGGTCACACAGTTCATTAAAAACTTCACACATTAAATGACATCGGAATATTTTTAAAAAAATATCACTATGAAGCCAACATAATATTCTACAATTTGTTTTTTTACTGCAAGTCAAAATTCACATGGCATATATGCCTTTTGAGGGCTTCTATCTAGCACATGAGTAAAAAATCAGGTTTTCATCGCCAAATTTGGCCAAAAAGTGTTACCCATCTTCATGGAATCACCCTCTTATACATTTCCATAGAAACGACAACATTCCTTACAGTAATTCTTCAATAAAGGGAAAAAAAACTAGACTACTTATGAACTTGGAGCACAACACAGCTAAGGTAAATAGCATGATGGGTTTTTCCTAATGTTACTGGTCGTACAGAGGGAGTACACCTATATAAAGGCTCTCATTTTGATGAACTAGAAAAGTGGTAAGATATGACACAAGTAGTTGAGGTATGAGGTTACGGTAAGTAGTTGCTTTATTTACTTTGGATTACTAATGTTATTTTCCGTGTCCCCGGCATTGCCACACATGAATGTGGTGTAAAGTTGGAATAGTCCTTCATTAGAAATTATCCCAAATATAGGCGAGTAAGGATGTCTAAATATATTATTTTGAAAATAATAAGTTTATGAATGTTGTATGCTAACGTTGCAGGTTATGCTAGGAACACTAGCAGTCGGAATTGATTGTTAGTAAAACTCTTCACTGCCTTAAATAATGAGGTTAAGAATGGGTGATGTTTTACTTATTTTAGATTATCAAATTTCGAGGATTAATTATGGAGGATGTTGTTTATATACTGACATTGTAGGATTCACCAAGATCATGACCATTGTTGCAATCGACATGCACTATGGTATATAAATTCATTTGCATATATAATTTGTGCTCAATTACTCAGAAATGAGTAAGGGGTAATTCTTCTAGATGATTTACAAGGTTATATAACTCATGAATGATAATCAAAATTGCTGCAACTTATGAAATTCCAATGATTAATTAATAAAATTTTGGGTTATCAATAGATGCTTTGATTAAACCGTGTAGCTGATTCACGAATCGGGACAATGACGGTAAAGTCGTGCGAAGCACCAAGGAGTGTGCATTATGAATAGTCAAAGTAGAAATTTATACTAAATACGAACTAGGAAAAATTGAATGTTGCGGGAGCACAATGGTGTTAGGAAAGTGATTGCCACGTGATCACATTGGTGTTAGGCATATATGCTACAGGAGCACAATGGTGTGAGGCAAGCGATTGCCATGTGAGCACATTGGTGTTAGGCATATGGTGTGGCAAGAATAAGACCTAGGCAAGATTGCACATCTCAAAGATAGGACGTTGTTTGATGTCAGAGGGGAAAACTTTTAACTAATGGTTAAAATGGAGAGTAACCTTAGAAATTGTTGTAAGTCCACACAAGAATGGAAAAGAAACTCAAGGGAGAGTTTGGAAAACATAAGGAACATAAACCGTGTTAAAGAATTTCCAAGTAATTAGACTATTACATGCTAAATGTATAATGTGAATAAAGGTTTCCCTTATTTGAATGACTAGTTCGGTATCCCATTGGATTTCTTATGGATCAATTACATTATTGAGAAATAATTATGTGTTATGATACAAGTAGAGAATTGAAGGTGTTCCATAACTTGAAATGATGATGTGGGAAAAAGGAGCTGTTGTTTATGTTTTACATTGATTTATGCAATGTTGACATGTGTAAAATTTGGATAGACCTAATCTTGTTATAGGAAACTACATGTCTTAAAATATGGTGACTTGCGAAAACAAAAAGAGTGAAGGAGATGACAACAGGAAAGATGGAGCGAGGAAGATGGAAAAATAAGAAGACAAAAATGGGCTGAAAAAGATACACCGAGGATGGTGTTATTTTTGAGGGGAGAAGGATGTAATATCCCTAATTCCTGCCCCTACATAATTTGTAATTTTGAAAGATCATCTGTACTTGTTTTCTGGTGAGGAGCTCAAGGCCAAGGCCCCACCAAAAAACACCTTGTAACTTGAAGGATTTAATTCCCCAAGTTCAGAACTCAGGTATTAACAAAATCATTCGACGAGAAACCGAGTCAACTAGGGGGAGAGGCTAGAGGCTAATGACACCTTGGGGATATAGTAAGTTTAACCTAGTCTCCTTACGATATTAAAGAGGTAGTGAAGGTAATATTCGTAGTGGCCAAATTATGGTTAAGAGCGACAAAAAAACAAATATGAAAACATACACATGAACATAAATGGAGTAATACATATATATAGATTTATATATATATACCCTTAACATGTATATATATATATATATATATATGTATATTTAAAGAAAAGGGTATATATATGTAGGTTTTAAATAAAGATATGAAAATGTATATTTTAAATAAAATTTATGAAATGCGGTTAGGAGAATTTACCTCTCCATTATGGAAGTTGACTTTCGGCCTATTATGGACGAATCCTGAAAAAAGGATTTTTACACCTTCAACAATTTTGGGGAAATCCCTGCCATATGGTGAGTAGGTAGTGCCATGTGCCCTTACCCTCCTCCTTTATCATAGAAAATCTCAATTAAAAGGAGCTCTGGGTTTTACTAGAGGGGGGGACAAAAGAAAAAGGGATCGTGGCTTTTGAAAAATGATCTCTGAGTATTACAAGGGGATCTCTGTGCTATTGATTAGTAACAATCTCTAAGACCTTATTTTTTATATAAACAATAGGTCTTGGTGTTGGAGCAAAGAAAGGACCGAGGAGAAGAAGGAGCATGCGAGATCTGGAGGAGGACATTTCCCATTTCGGGAGAAATCGCAGTGTTGGGTCGAAGGAAGGGATGATGGATTTCGTTTAGGCTCCCTTTCTGCTACCAAGAAGAGACTCTACCTGCACTTGATCTATGTGAGTATGGCTTTATTATATTTCTTTTATAGATTTAGAAGAAGTATGCTTCGATTGTAGGTAGGTATATGGGTGTTGCGATATGCAATAACCTACAAACGTTGCCCAAGCTCCTGCGACTAAGCTATGAGCCAAGAAGATATGAATATGATTTCCTTGTATGCATGTGACCTCATGGTTCTATTTCCTAAAGTACAACATTTACAGTGACTCAAGTCATACCTTTCAATGTCTTTGCTTATGTATTTGTTTTGCTAAGCATTCTGTGCTGAGAAGATAGATGATGAAATAGGTTTTCTGTTTTTATTTGGCATTAAACTAGGCCATTTGAGGAATCTCTCCTCAAGTACACCAACGTTGTCCGACTTGACTTGGGTCATCAATATTTTACTCACTTTTGAGGATCGTCAAGCAACAATGTCTATTAACCTAATTTGGGCCATGGTGTTTTTATCCATTTTTAGGCTTCATAAGT
Organism: Pseudotsuga menziesii; assembly: GCA_001517045.1. NCBI lineage: Eukaryota > Viridiplantae > Streptophyta > Pinopsida > Pinales > Pinaceae > Pseudotsuga > Pseudotsuga menziesii. The sequence goes on from LPNX010176987.1 coordinate 26,120, forward strand.
ACCAATGCTCCCCATCCTCTTTAGGTCATTGTGATTTAACATTTTAAGAGTCTATGGGATTTTTAGTTTGTGTGGATTGGGTTTTAAGGGCCGTTGGCTGCAGTCTCATGCCTTGCAAGGGATCTAGAGAAATATGAAGTCATCCTTGCTTGCCAGGGTTCATAGATATTGGCCTTGCACTGTACCCAGGAATGGAATTTAGGATCTTGCAGCATAGAGAATTTGATAATTGAGTTGTTCAATGAAAGAAACTCGATCTTGATCAACTACAACGTGGATCAAACCTGCGATGAAACTAGGATTATATTCGTATATTGATTTGATTGTAAGAAAATAGGTCGTCTGGATCAGGTTGATCCAAAAAATGTTGAAAGTAAATATAATCTTAGACATAAATATATCTAAGCTATATTTAATGTTATGGCGAAGTATAATAACGAACATTCAAGGTAAATATTGGAATCTTGATTAAACAGCTTATGGAATCAAAGAAAATACTGATACATTTTTTGGTATTGCTGATAAAGGAAGAGAAATTAATAAATGAATTTATCCACCTTTGTCAAGTTGCCTTTAATAGAAAACCCCAATTCATGTTCAAGAGGCTTCAGTTTTGGACCCATCCTGATTTCTCCATGTTGTATTGAATCTCTTAAGAAGTGCCTAGAATTAAAAACTAATGATAGTGGGTACCTTTCTAAAGAATCCCGGTTTGTGTTTTTGGTGAATGATACACATCTATGTACAAGAGGTTACAAGTATTCTCTAGAAGTGGTTTGTAGTATCACAGTGAGCGCATTTTACTATGTAAGCTCCATATTTTACTCATTCGGTGACAATAAAATGCAAGGATCTAGATGAAATTTGTGAAACTTATGCTTACCAAAAAATGTGACAAAGGAAAGCTGCAATCCAGCTATAAAAAGTTAGTAAAATTGTCCTTGAAGTTTTTAAAGAGTAGTATGCTATGCCTTGTTTTGAATTGTATAGAATTTCCCACTTGTGTGGATAGTGTGGGAATAGCTCAGGAAGGCTCCCCGAGGAGGAGACAATGATTAGAACAGAAAATGTATGGTAATATTTGTATTGCATAATTCCTTAAGGAAATAAATGTCACACATTCTGACCATTTGGTGGACGTAGCCCAAGGATTGGGTGAACCACGTACTTTTGTGTTTGCCTCACCTTTTTCATGTGTCTCAATGTTTTCCTTTTCTAACATTCTTTGTGTACATGTGATGTTGTTCTACAACCTTGTTAATGGATTTTTCTACTGTAGAAGATAATCAAGAAAAGTTATTATAATGAGTTTTGGTCAGCACATAGTATCATTTAAATGCATTGATGATGAAAATGCTTGCAGTTTCCAACCAAGGTAAATAGTGTTATGTGGTTAAATATATGATGTTAGATAAATGTATTATGTGATATTCACCCTATAAGCTGAAGTATTTATGCTTAATTCTTTCTGCAAAGAAATAACCTTTTATGATGAAGTTTTTAGATAAAAAATGAATTGAACACCTTCCGGGGATTTTATGTCAGTCACGGTAAATGTATCAGCCAATGTGATAGGAGAAACTTGAACATGTATTCAAAATGATAGTTGGAATTTGCACATAATAAGTTCTCCATTGAGGTCTAACATACCATGTTTAATTAAAATGCATTGTGGATCAAAAGCTTATAACTTTTAGGGATTAGCATTGTAGCATACATGAAGTATGTTATGTCATAGTACAAGGTAAAGCCTTCATTGGGAGGATAAAGTTCGAAGGGAAGGTGAGAAATGCCTTTAAGAGTATGTCCATATACTATGGAGTTATAAGAATATATAATGTGTCATGAATACCAACAAATTTGTGGATAAGCAAATCTATTATCTAGATGAATTGATTAAATTTTGTCTGGATTATGTAGGTATGTGAAAATGAGCATGTGACAACTATGGTTGTATGTAACTCTTGAGTTTGATGATAATGATGGTATAAATTGTTGAACGGTGAGTCCAAAAGAAGATGTCATTGACTTCTTTTGGATGGCTAAAGGACACAGTTATTGCTTAGGTATACTTTGGTTTTGAACTAAATAATTGAGCTTATGTTATTAAGTATAACTGTAATTATATGAATAGATGCTAAGGATAATGTCATACTTAAAGGTTTCATTTATTTTAGAGACGGACATAAGTCAACTTGTTATAAAAGAACCTTGTTAAAGGAGCATAATTTACCCCATTTTTCACTAAAGTTATTTTCAGTTTTTGGGTGATGTTACAGGTGGTATCAGAGTGAGAGTTGAAACACTTGGGCCTATTTGGGCTCAAAAATATCCTACACATTTAATTTTGTCTCTAATGATTCCATTTTTCCTTGTGATAACAGACATCAACAAGTCCACACTGTTCGGCAATACAAGTACCTTAAGTTGTACCAAACGCAAATGTTTTATGGACCTTGTAGTTGTGTAGGAGAAGGTGGAACGTCTTCTCAAAATCACAATGAAGATGGCCATTAATTTTGCCACTTCCACGTCAGGCCAACGACATGAGTACGTAGGTATCTTGCTATTTTCCTTATTACTTTCGAAGAGGTTTATGAATGGCTAAGATGATTGTTTCATCTCTATGTGAATTGCACAAATAAATTCTTAGTGAAGTATAGAATATTTCTTAGACAAACTCATGGGCGACAATAGCACTATACTAGTTCCTATTATAATAGTAATGTGGGATTTGAATTGCTACATTCATAGTGAATTGGTCGTTAATGACTGGATATATGTTAAAAGATTCTTAGAATTCTATGTGGAAAAACTTATGATAGGTTACATTTTAAGACATGGTAAATATTGTTATTAAGGAGTAGCATTGATAGGGTTATCTAATTAGCAATCGAATGTAGGACTGCTAAAAGAATTGAATATTGATTACAAGTATTATAGACCTAAATTAGGGTCCATTACTGGTAATAAATAAATGTAAGTGGCTCAGGGGAGTGTACTCCAGAGTCTTAGAGGTATCACTATGTGAGCGATTATGGTTATAGACATTTAAATATAAATACAGAACTCACCTGAATCCCTTGAGAATAGCAAGGTAGCTACTGAAAGGGAACCTGATAAGTCAATCATTTAAGAGTAACTGTATTACCCTTGGAAAATTCTCAAGGGATTAGCCGCAAACCATTACGCATAGTAAAATGGTTTAACCAAAAGGGTAACTAATGCTAAAGTGGTAGCCATGATAAAACATATGTTGTACTGCCAACATTATACAAAATACAAATTGTATTAAATAAATGTTACCAATACTAAAATAGGAAAGCACCTCTTTACATTTGGAATCTCATGTAAAACTAGTAACCAAACAATTGCATTAAATCCTATGGATACGTGTTAATCGAATAGAGATGATTGAATATAGATGTTGGTAATAAATAATGGGTTAAGGTGCATGACTAATTATAGCCAAAGTAAAATTTTTGACTGAGCATTTAGATCGAAGGTAGGAAATAATGTTTCTCAAATATTTGGGTCCATTAGTTTTGACAAAACTCTTTTACCTATATGTATGCACATAACTATGATATGAATTTGGGTCCTAAATGCATGTAAAGAAGAATTGTGTTTGTAAACTAATAAAAATGGTTAGTTGTTTGATGAAAGAAGTGAATGTTATTTTTTTTCTGAACTTGTGTGTAACAAAAGTTCTCAGGAAGTAAATGTTAACTTCCTTATTAGAGGTTGTTGATTGACTTGTGAATGTTAAAATTCCATTAGCATACTAAATAAATGCTAAGTAAAGGTACGACTTGAATTTCAGAATTATTAGTTCATGTTAGTTACAACGATACCACTCTTATAATGTATCCTTTAGATATAATCGTTGGTGTGCAAAACTTTGGGTTATGCACATAAAGACTATTGAGTTATTTATACATTGTCATTCGTATTATTGATCTTCTTATACGTTTCCATGGAAATGACAACATTCCTTATAGTAATTCTTCAAGAAAGGGAAAAAAACAACAACTAGACTACTTATGAACTTGGACCACAACACAACTAAGGTAAATAGCATGACAGGTTTTGCCTAATGTTATTGGTCGTATAGAGGGAGTACACCTATATAAAGGCTCTAATTGTGATGAACTAGAAAAGTGGTAATATATGACACAAGTAGTTGATTTATGAAGTTACTGTAAGTAGTTGCTTTGTTTACTTCGGATTACTAATGTTATTTTCCGTGTCACCAGCATTGCCACACATGAATGTGGTGTAAAGTTGGAATAGTCCTTCACTAGCAATTATTCCAAATATAGGAGAGTAAGGATGTCTAAAGATATTATTTTGAAAATAATAAGTTTATGAATGTTGTATGCTAACATTGCAGATTATGCTAGGAACACTAGTAGTCAGAATTGATTGTTAGTAAAGCTCTTCGCTGCCTTAAATAATGAGGTTACGAATGGGTGATGTTTTACTTATTTTAGATTGTCAAATTTCGAGGATTAATTGTGGAGGATGTTTTTTATATACTGACATTGCAGAATTCACCAAGATTATGACCATTGTTGCAATTGATGTGCACTATAGTATATAAATTCCCCTGCATATATAAGTTGTGCTCAATTACTCAGAAATGAGTAAGGGGTAATTATTCTAGATGATTTACAGGGCTATATAACTCATGAATGATAATCAAAATCACTGCAAATTATGAAATTTTGATGATTAATTAATAAAATTTTGGGTTATCAATATATGCTTTCACTAAACCATGTATCCGATTCACGAGTCGGGACAATGACGGTAGAGTCATGCGAAGCACCAAGGAGTGTGCGTTATGAATAGTCAAAGTAGAAATTTATACTAAATACGAACTAGGAAAAATTGAATGTTGCGGGAGCACAATGGTGTTAGGAAAGTGATTGCCACGTGATCACATTGGTGTTAGGAATATATGTTGCAGGAGCACAATGGTTTTAGGCAAGTGATTTCCATGTGAGTACATTGGTGTTAGGCATATGGTGTGGCAAGAATAAGACCTAGGCAAGATTGGACATCTCAAAGACAGGACGTTGTTTGATGTCAGAGGGGAAAACTTTTAACTAGTGGTTAAAAGGGAGAGTAACCTCAAAAATTGTTGTAAGTCCACACAAGAATGGAAAAGAAACTCAAGGGATAGTTTGGAAAACATAAGGAACGTAAACTGTGTTAAAGAATTTCCAAGTAATTAGACTATTACATGCTAAATGTATAATGTGAAGAAAGTTTTACCTTGTTTGAATGACTGGTTTGGTATCCCAATGGATTTCTTATGGATCAATCACATTATTGAGAAATAATTATGTGTTATGATACAAGTAGAGACTTGAAGGTGCTCCATAACTTGAAATGATGATGTGGAAAAAAGTACCTATTGTTTATGTTTTACGTTGATTTATGCAATGTTGACATGTGCAAAATTTGGATAGACCAAATCTTGTTACAGGAAACTATAGGTCTTAAAATATGGTGACTTGCGAAAACAAAAAGAGCGAAGGAGATGAGAACAGGAAAGACATAGAGAGGAAGATGGAAAAATAAGAAGAAGGAAATGGGCTGAAAAAGGTACACCGAGGACGGTGTTATTTTTGAGGGGAGGAGGATGTAATATCCCTAATTCCTGCCCCTACATAATTTCTAATTTTGAAAGATAATATGTACTTATTTTCTGGTGAGGAGTTCAAGGCCAAGGCCCCACCAGAAAACACCTTGTAACTTGTAAGAGTTAATTCACCAAGTTCAAAACTCAGGTATTAACAAAAACATTCGACGGGAACCTGAGTCAACTAGGGGGAGAGGCTAGAGTCTAATGACACCTTGGGGATATATTAAGTTTAGCCTAGTCTCCTTACGCTATTAAAGAGGTAGTGAAGGTAAGATTCGTAGTCGCCAAATTATGGTTAAGAGCGATAAAAAAACATATATGAAAACATACACATGAACATAAATGGAGTAATACACACACACACACACACACACACACACACACACACACACACACACACACACACACATATATATGCCCTACACATGTATATCTATATGTATATTTAAATAAAAGGGTATATATATGTAGGTTTTAAAAAAAGGTATGAAAATGTATATTTTAAAATAAAAATCATGAAATGTGGTTAGGAGAATTTACCTCCGCATTATGGAAGCTGAATTTAGGCCTGTTATGGAGGAATCCTTACAAAAGGATTTTTACACCTTCAACAATTTTGGGGAAATCCCTGCCATATGGTGAACAGGCAGCGCCAGCTGATTTTCGACATGTTATGGAATCCTGACAAAAATAAAAGCTCTTACATCTTCGACAATTTTTGGGGAAATCCCTACCATATGGTGAATAGTTAGTGCCATGTTCCCTTAGCCTCCTCCTTTATCATAGAAAATCTCATTTAAAAGGAGCTCTGGGTTTTACTAGAGGGGGGGAGAAAATAAAAAGGGATCGCGGATTTTGAAAAATGATCTCTGAGTATTACAAGGGGATTTCTGTGCTATTGTTCAATAACAATCTCTGAGACCTTATTTTTTATATAAACAATAGGTCTTGGTGTTTGAGCAAAGAAAGGACTAAGGAGAAGAAGGAGCACGCGAGATCTAGAGGAGGGCATTTCCCATTTGGGGAGAAATCACAGTGTTGAGTTGAAGGAAGGGACAGTGGATTTCCTTTAGGCTCCCTTTATGCTACTGAGAAGAGACTATGCCTGTGCTTGATCTACGTGAGTATGGCTCTATTATATTTCTTTTACAGATTTAGAAAACGTATGCTTCGATTGTAGGAAGGTATATGGGTGTTGCGATATGCAAGAACCTACAAACGTTGCCCAATCTTCTGCGACTAAGCTATGATCCAGGAAGCTATGAATACAATTTCCTTGTATGCATGTGACCTTATGGTTCTATTTCCTAAAGTCTAAAATTTACAGTGACTCAAGTCATACCTTTAAATGCCTTTGCTTATGTATTTGTTTTGCTAAGCATTCTATGCTGAGAAGACAGATGATGAAATAGGTTTTGTGTTTTTATTTGGAATTAAACTAGGCCATTCGAGGAACCTCTCCTCAAGTACACCAATGCTATCTGACTTGACTTGGGTCATCAAGATTTTACTTACTTTTGAGGTTCGTCAAGCAACAATGTTTGTTAACCTAATTTGGGCCATGGTGTTTTTATCCATTTTTAGGCTTCATAGGTACCAGTGCTCCCCATCCCATTTAGGTCATTGTGATTTAATGCTTTAAGAGTCTATGGGATTTTTAGTTTGTGTGGATTGGGTTTTAAGGGCCGTTGGTTGCAGTCTCATGCCTTGCAAGGGATCCAGAGGAATATGAAGTCATCCTGGCTTACGAGCATTCATAGAAAATGGCCTTTCACTGTAGCCAAGAACGGAATTTGGGATCTTGCAGCGTAGAGAATTTGATAATTGAGTTGTTCAATGAAAGAAACGCAATCTTGATCAACTACAACATGGATCAAAGTTGCAATGAAACTAGGATTATATTCGTATTTTGTTTTGATTGTAAGAAAATAGGTCGCATGGATCAGGTTGATTCAAAAAATGTTGAAAGTAAATATAGTCTTACACATAAATATATCTAAGCCGTATTTAATGTTATGACGAAGAATAATAAGGAACATTCGAGGTAAAGATCAGAATCTTGATTAAACAGCTTACGGAATCAAAGTAAATACAGATACATTGTTTGGTGTTGCTGATAAAGGGAGAGAAATTAATATCTGAATTTATCCACCTTTGTGAAGTTTCCTTTAATATAAAACCCCAATTTGTCCTTTTAGTCAATGACCTATATTCATGTTCAAGAGGCTTGATTTTTGGACCCATCCTGATTTCTCTATGTTGTACTGAATCTCTTAAGAATTGCCTAGAATGAAAAACTAATGATAGCGTGTACCTTTCTGAAGAATCTTGGGTTGTGTTTTTGGTGAACGATACACATCTATTTATAAGAGGTTACAGGTATTCTCTGGAAGTGGTTTGTAGTATCACAGTGAGCGCATTTTACTATGTAAGCTCCATATTTTACTCACTGGGTAACAATAAATTGAAAGGATCTAGATGAAATTAGTGAAACTTACGCTTACCAGAAAACATGACAAAGGAAAGCTGCAATCCAGCTATAAAAAGTTAGTAGAATTGTCCTTGAAGTTTTTAAAGTATAGCATGCTATGCCTTGTTTTGAATTGTATAGAATTCCCCACTTGTGTGGATAGTGTGAGAATAGCTCAGGAAGGCTCCCCGAGGAGGAGACCATGATTAGAACAGAAAATGTATGGTAACATTTGTATTGCGTAATTCCTTAAGGAAATAAATGTCACACATTCTGACCGTTTGGTGGATGTAGCCCAAGGATTGGGTGAACCATGTACTTTTGTGTCTGCCTCACTTTTTTCATGTGTCTGAATGTTTTCCTTTTCTCACATTCTTTGTGTACATGTGATGCTATTTTGCAACCTTGTTAACGCATTTTGCTACTGTAGAAGATAATCAAGGAAAGTTATTATAATGAGTTTTAATCCGCACATAGTATTGATTTAAATGCATTGATGATGAAAACACTTGCAGTTTCCAACCAAGGTAAATATTGTTATGTGGTTAAATATATGATGTTAGATAAATGTATTATGTGATCTTCACCCTATAAGCTGAAGGAGTTATGCTTAATTCATTTTGCGAAGAAATAACTTATTATGATGAAGGTTTTAGAAAGAAATTGAATTCAACACCTTGCAGGCATTTTATGTCAGTCATAGTAAATGGATGTGCCAATGTGATAGGAGAAACTTGAACATGTATTCAAAATGATAGTTGGAATTTGCACATAATAAGTTCTCCATTGAGGTCTAACATACCATGTTTAATTAAAATGCATCGTGGATCAAAAGCTTATAACTTTTAGGGATTAGCATTGTAGCGTACATGAAGTATGTTATGTCATAGTATAGGGTAAAGCCTTCATTGGGAGGATAAAGTTCGAAGGGAAGGTGAGAAATTCCATTAAGAGTAAGTCCATATACTATGGAGTTATAAGAATATATAATGTGTCATGAATACAAACAAAGTTGCGGATAAGCAAATCTGTTATCTAGATTAATTGATTAAATTTGTTCTAGATTATGTAGGTATGTGAAAATGGGCATGTGACAACTATGGTTGTATGTAACTCTTGAGTTTGATGATAATGATGGTATAAATTGTTGAACGGTGAGTCCAAAAGAAGATGTCATTGACTTCTTTTGGAGGGCTAAAGGACACAGTTATTGCTTAGGTATACTTTGGTTTTGAACTAAAGAATTGAGTGTATGTTATTAAGTATAACTGTAATTATATGAATAGATGCTAAGGATAATGTCACACTTAATGGTTTTATTTATTTCAGAGACAGACATAAGTCAACTTGTTATAAAAGAACCTTGTTAAAGGAGCATAATTTACCCCATTTTTCACTAAAGTTATTTTCAGTTTTTGGGTGATGTTACATTAACATCTAGAGAAATGCATATGGACTCGCAGGACAAGTCTGGGCCTTTGTTTGAGTGTTTTCTTACTTGGGGTAACGGTTGTAGGATATTTAATATTGGTTCCGTTAAATATTAAAATAGACAACCACCTATTTGGGTAGTATCTCCATAATATTTCCATAATATTATGAATCTCTTTGAACAGTACGACTTCAGTTCTATTTTTACCTAAAGATATGTATGGGGCTAATTGATAAATATACATGAACTCTGCCTTTGGTGTGCATGTTAGATTAATTTAAGTTTGTTTTCCTATATTTAATAGTTTGCTAACCAAAACTAAACTAATTTAGATTAAGACGAGTATCTTACTATTTGTGATTGGATACCCAAAGGAAAGGATTAGAACTCCTATCACAGTTGTGATCTTAGTATTAAATATTCAGAAATACTATGCATGAAAGAGTCTATGAGGAGAACGTCAAAATAATGCGGCAAAAGTGATGTTGTGGATTGTATTATTTTATTGAAATGAATATCACATGATGTAATAGTTGTATAACAGCTTGTAACTCTCACTTGAGAATTAATATAAGGTTCTCTCTCTCTCTTGGTGGATGTAACCCAAAGTTGGGTGAACCACATCAACATTGGCGTCTCTCATGTTTTCTATTACTGGATGTATTTACTTCTTATATTGGGAATCCTTGTTTTAAACTGTTCTCATTGTTGATTGGTCTCTTTAAGAACTCTAAATGACTGTGAAATTTTTTTTCCAATTTATTATTTGAGTACCAACTTCTTTTGAACATGAGGCTAGTATGTAAAAATGTCGAAGGAAGTCTAGCGCTTATCCACTTCCCCTAACCTATAAAGTTGATGGTAAACAGTGTCATAAATATAACTGTCATATCAAGAATGAATGTGTATGTAACTCGAAATGTAAAGAATATCCTCATTTGACAGGAAATCGTTATTTTGTGGTCACTAAGAGCGCAGTCTTACACTGCTGGAGCTCAAGAAAGTCTTAGTATGTTATAGTGAAGGTCCTCTTATCTTATTTCAAAATGTTTGGTTCTATAAGAAGGCGTGAAGGTACAAATGGATATTATAGCAGCTAACAAATGTTGTTCTATACAGTTATATGTTTAACTGAATGAAGATTAATTTAGCATATCCCATGAAGCCTTTATGAATATTGTTTATAAAAATAGGTGGTCATCATTGGAATTTTCTTTTTTCCACCAAACGACTAGCTCAAGTAATTGGCGTATGCTACAGGAGGTATCAGAGTGCGAGTTGAAACACTTGGGCCTATTTTGGGTTCAAAATGCTCTTACATATTTCATTTTAGGAAATAAGGATCAAGCTTTGCTTTGTGATAACAGAAATCAACAAATTCATATTGTTCTACAACACAGGTACCTTAAGATGTACCAAATGCAGATATTTATTGACCTTGTAGTTGTGCAGGAGAAGATGGAACGTCTCCTCAGGATTACAATGAAGAAGTCCATTAATTTTGTGAGTTCAATGTCAATATAGAGGTATCTGGCTATTTCCTTGATCACTTACGAATATGTTTACGAATGGCTAAGAAGATTGCTTCATCTCTATTTTGAGTTGCACCAATAAATTTTAATGAGGTATAGAAGTCTCCTTGGACAAACTCATGGTCGACGAAAGTACTATAGTAGTTTCTATTACAATAGTAATGTGTGATTTGAATTGCTACATTCATAGTTGAATTGGCCATTAATGACTTGATATATGTTAAAAGATTCTTAGAATTCTATGTGGAAAAATTGTGATAGGTTACATTGTAAGACACGGTGAATTATTGTTGTTAAAGAGTAACATTGAAAGGGGTACCTAACTACCAATTGAAGGTAGAAGTACTAAAGATATAACGAGAATTGAATATTGATTATAAGTCCTCTAGACCTAATTTAGGGTTCATTAATGTAATAAATAAATGTAAGTGGCTCGTGAGAGTATAATCCAATGTCTTAGAGGTATCATTATGTGGAGGAATATACTTATATACATGTAGATGTAAATGTACATATATGATCTACCTAAATCCCTTGAAGATAGTAGGGTAGTGGTTAAAGAGAACTTGATAAGTTGACCATTTAGGAGTCGTTGTATTACCCTTGACACTCTACAAATTAGCCGCAAACTATCACATATAGTAAAATGGTTTAAGCTCAAAGGTAAGTCATGCTAAAATAGTAACTATGCCAACGACATATATTATATTGTCAAAATACAGATTGTATAAAATAAATGTTAGTGGTGTTAAATCTACCAATACTAACATTATATAAAATATGAAACACCTCTTTACATTTGGAATTTCACATAAACCACGAACAAATAATTGCACTAAATCATATGGATACCTCGGTACATGTTAGTCGAACGGCTACAATTGCATATAGATGTTGGTAATGGAATAATTTGGTTGAGGTGCATGACTAATTATAGCCAAAACAAATTTATTGATTGAGCATTTAGATAGGAGGAAGTAATGGTTCTCAAGATTCGGGTCCATTGGCTTTGAATAAAAATCTTTCACCTATATGTATGCACTTAACTATCATACGACTTGGGTCCTAAATGCATATGTCATAAGGAAGAATTATGTTTGGTTATTTTAGTCTGGCTATTGTGAATTAATAAAAACTAGGAAATGGTTAGTTGTTACACATAATATGTGAATGATGAGAGAAGTGAATGTTATTTAGTTTCCAAACCTCTAGTAACAATGAATTCTTAGAAAGTGAATGTTAACTTCTTTATCAGAAGTTGTTGATTAACTTGCGAATGTTGAATACCTTTAGCATACTAAATAGATGCTAAGTAAAGGTAGGACTTGAACTTTAGAATTGTTAGGAAGAGATTTCAAGTTACTTACAATATACCACTATTACAATGTATCCTTTACATATAATTATTAGTGTGTAATAAAATGGGTTATGCACATGAAGACTATTGAGCTATTTATACATTTTCATTGGTATTATTGATCTTCTTATACATTTTCATGAAAATGAAAACATTCCTTACAGTATTTCTTCAAGAAAAGGAAAAAGAAAACTAGAGTTCTTATGAACTTGGTAAATAGCATGATGTGTTGCACCTATTGTTACTAGTCGTACAGAAGGAGCACACCTTTATAAAGGCTCTCATTTTGATGAACTAGGAAAGTTGTAAGATATGACGTAAGTAGTTGAGGTATGAAATTATGGTGAGAAGTTTACTTTGGATTACTGATGTAACTGGAATTTCCATGTCCCTAGCATTGCCACTCACGAATGTGGTGTAAAGTTGGAATATTCCTTCACTAGTAATAATCCAAATATAGCCGAGCAACGATGTCTAAAGATATTGATATTAAAAATGATAAGTTTATGAATGTTGTTTAATGTTATATGCTAACATTGAAGGATGTGCTAGGAACACTATCAGTTGAAATTGGCTGTTAGTAAAAACATTCGCTACCTTAAATACGAAGGTTAAGAATTGATGGTGTCTACTTATTATAAATTATCGAATTGTGAGGTTTTGTAAACCAAGGATTAACTATGGATGATGTTGTTTATATACTGAAATTTCAGACTTCAGCAAGATTATGACCATTGTTTCAATCGACATGCACTACGGTATATAAATCCACCTACATATATAAGTTGCGCTCAATTGCTCAAAAATGAGTAAGGAGTAATTTGTCTAGATGATTTATAGGGTTATATAACTCATGAATGATGATTAAAATTGCTGCAACTTATGAAATCATAATGATTAACTAATGAAAATTTGGAATTATCGATAGATGCTTTGACTAACCGTGCACTCGATTCACGATTCGGGACAATGACAACAAAGTCATGCTAATCACCAAGGAGTGTGTGTTACAAATAGTAAAAGTTAAAATTTATACTAAATACAAACAAGGAAAAAATTGAATGCTATGGGAGCACCACGGTGTTAGGAAAGTGATTGTCATGTGAGCACATTGGTGTTAGGCATATATGCAGCAGGAGAACAATGGTGTTAGGCAAGAGATTGCCATGTGAGCACATTGGTGTTAGGAATATGGTGTGGTAAGAAAATACCTAGGAAAAACTAGACATCTGGAAGACATGACGCTGTTTGATGTCACTGAGGAGAAAAATTTTGACTAGTGGTTAAAAGGGAGAGTATCCTCAGAAAATTGTTGTAAGACCACACAAGAATGGAAAAAGAAACTCAAGGGATAGCTTGGAAAACATAACGAATGTAAAGATGTGTTAACGAATCTACAAGTAATTAGAATGTTACATGCTTAATGTGTAATGTGAAGGAAGGATTTCCTTAGGTCGAGGAATACATAACTATCCAAAGGTTGGAGGTAAAACCAACGCCCAAAGGATAGTAATTATGTTTTATTGATGAATAAATTGCATTATGCGGATAATTGGGGATTATGATACCAATAAAAACTAGAAGGTGTTCCATAAATTGCAATTTGTTATCATACAAAAGGATCCATGACTTATGCTTAAGTTGAATTATAATTTGACATGATTTACTGAATAACATTTGGGCTAGACCCGACCTTGTTGCAGGAAAACTGTAGGTCTTGAACGATATCGGCTTGAGAAGATACAGAAGGATTTCAGGGGATCAGAACGGATGAAAACAAGAAAAGATTACTCACGAGGAGAAGCAAATTGGCTGAAAAAAACTTGAACACCGAGGACGGTGTTATTTTTAAGGGAGGGAGGATGTAATATTCCGCTTGTTATACCCTGAATACTTTGTAATTGTAAAAAAAATTAATTGTAATTGTTTTGGTGAGGAGCTCAAGGCCAAGGCACCACCAGAAACAAGACCTGGAACTCAATATGAAATAGTTACCTCAAGGACGAGCTCAAGAGACCTAGTGCATGGGCACAACTTAACGATGGTCAACTAAGCCTACAAGGGCTAAAGGCGAACAACTAAAATATCCATAATTTATGGCTTCATCATATTTATCATTTGGAGTATGTCGGTATTATAGATAAGGTCCGCCCTAAAAGGGGTTCATACTTTGCTAAATTTTATCCTAGCCATGATATCATAGACGAGTTATTAATCCTATTATGGTTAAGCCATGATGGAGGGAGTTGAAGTCCTTTTAATGAGGACATAAAAGAGTCAAGGAGTTTAAGTATTGACTGCTGAAAGGACTATAAGGCGTAGCCCTTGAAAATCGAAAGGTAGTTCTTACCTTCACCTTACTTCGTTCAACCATTCAATAACATACCGGCTACTAAGACTAATTTTATAAATACTCTTATTATAATTTATATGTAGTTGAGATGCACATATTTTAAAAAAAGTAAAAAAGCTGATAGGGAAATGCCTAAGTCAACAAACAAATGAGTGAAATAGGTCCTGTTATATTCCTTAAGGAATCATCCTAAAACTTATGGAGATTCCCTTGTGTAAAATAAAGGGGTAATTAAAAAGATCCTTTTATAAACAAAGTACTTATACATAAGAGAATGATTTTAGAAAAAGAAAAAAAACATAAAATATTTAGTATTGCTGTAGACAAATACATAATGAAAGATGTGATCCATTCCTTATTTGAAGCTAAGATGAAGAGAAATAGTATGCTTAAAATGATTATTTATTTAACGGAAGAAGTACGTAAAACTCTATTGTCTCGTCTAGTTATGGCATTAATTAACCATTAATGCATTAAGGAGGAGTGTGAGGGAGATCTGCATCCTTGTTGGATATTTTCTTTCTCCATAAAATATCGCTAAGGCTCCTTTCATTCCAGGAATCCTCTTTGGAAAGGAATATTTTGGTTGGGTAGTTATTAAAACCTATCTTTGATATGGATTAAAC
Source organism: Pseudotsuga menziesii (assembly GCA_001517045.1). Lineage (NCBI taxonomy): Eukaryota > Viridiplantae > Streptophyta > Pinopsida > Pinales > Pinaceae > Pseudotsuga > Pseudotsuga menziesii. The sequence goes on from LPNX010176987.1 coordinate 41,543, forward strand.
TCATGATGAAATCAATGGTCAGTTACTAATGAAGATGCGCCAAGCTGTCATAATTTTTCGTTATGCTATGGCAGAGAGGTATCAGTGTCAGTTGTTAAGAAAAAACAACTAATTTGTGGGTTGATTCCAATGAAATCCAAGCTGAACCTATGAGTTACCTAGAATTTAGGACCCTATGGCTGAATGGATGGCCAAAACCAAGGGATTGGTTGTTCTACCTTTCCGGTATAAAGAGCGGAGGAAACCAGTGAAAAGGGGGCTACTCCTTTCCAAAGTAGTGAACGGAAATATTAGGGTTTGTTGAGGAAAACAATGGTGGATTCCTTTTGGAGGCCTCTTGGATGGAAGTTTGTTGGCTCCATATAGGTGACGTTGGGGATCTGCATTTCGCGGGGCATACATTGAGCTATGTGAGTATATTTTTATATAATTTCTGGTGTAAAAATGTCTGCACAAATAATTGGATTATATATATATATATATATATATATTCTGGTGTAACATGAATCTCTAGTCTAGAGTAGTGAGCGGTTGGCCAGCGATGGTGAACTCGCGTCAATAGTTGGCCACTAGGGTTTACATGTATGGCTGCTCATCTCTCACCAAATCCACTCTAAGGATAAGAAAATAGTTTTGATAATCAGGATATTCGGATCTGAGGTATTAATCGCTTCTTAACAATTCCCAGGTCTCTATTAAAAATAAAAATAAAACTCTAATGAAGGATTTATTCCAATACCCGATTCTTCATTGCTAGCCACCACACTGTAGAAGTCGTTTTAGGTCGATTTTTGGCTTTCGATTGGAGAATTGGGGAGCCTTTATAAAAATTGCCAGAAAAAGTCACAAAAGTCATCGCATTTTAGTACAGACCACTTTAAGTCCCATGAAACCCCCACCAAAACGATGACAGGAAGCAGAGTCGGTATATCCAGACAGTAGCACCCTTCTAGATGTGTGTCGATAGTTGATTTTTCTTTCATGTTGGACATGCGAACCCCATATCTAACTATGATCGAGATTCTAAGGTCTGTGCGATAATGAGGAGTCCCACAGGTTACTCAGGTTATGGACTATTAACCCACAGTGGAGACTAGTTTTTATGTACACCTTTTTGTTTCTTAACGGTTGTGTTTAGAGCAATGCGTATGGACTTGTGGGACATGGCTAGGGATTTGTTTGAGTGCTTTAACATGTAGAGCAATGCATATGGACTCGCGAGACATGTCTGGGGATTTGTTTGAGTGCTTGCTTACTTGCGGTAATGATTGTAGGAGATTTAATATTGGTTCCGTTAAATATTAAAATAGACAACCACCTATTTAGGTAGTATCTCCATAATATTGCCTTAATATTATGAATATCTTTGATGAGTACGACTTCAGTTCTACTTTTACCTAAAGATGTGTATGGGTCTAATTGATAAATAGACATGAACTCTGCCTCTGGTGTGCATGTTAGATTAATTTAAGGTTTTTTTCCTATATTTAACAGTTTGCTAACCAAAACTAAACCAAGTTAGCTTAAGATGAGTATCTTAGTATTTGTGATTGGATACCCGAAGGAAAGGATTAGAACTCGTGTCACAGTTGTGATCTTAGTGTTGAATAGTCAGAAATACTCTCCGTGAAAGAGTTTATGAGGAGAACCTCAAAATAATGCGGCAACAGTGATGTAGCGGATTGTACTATTTTATTGAAATGAATATCACATGATGTAATATCTGTATGACAGCTTGTAAATCTCACTTGGACGTAACCCAAAGTTGGGTGAACCACATGAACATTGGCGTCTCTCATGTTTTCATTTGTTGGATGTATTTACTTCTTATATTGGGTACCCTTGTTTTAAACTATTCTCATTGCTGATTGGTCTCTTTAAGAACTCTAAATGACTGTGAAATCGCTGTTCCAATTTATTATTTGAGTACCAACTTCTTTTGAACATGAGGCTAGTATGTAAAAATGTCGAAGGAATTCTACCGCTTATCCACTTCCCCTAACCTATAAAGTCAATGGTAAACAATTTCATAAGTATAACTGTCATATCAAGAATGAATGTGTATGTAACTCGGAATGTAGAGCATCTCCTTATTTGACAGAAAATCGTTATTTTGTGGTCACTAAGAGCATAGTATTACGTTGCTGGAGCTCAAGAAAGTCTTAGTATGTTATAACGAAGCTCCTCTTATCTTATTTCAAAATGATTGGTTATATAATAAGGCATGAAGGTACGAATAGATATTATAGCAGTTAACAAATGTTGTTCTATACAGTTAGATGTTTAACTGAATGAGGATTGATTTAGCATATCCCATGAAGCCTTTATGAATATTGTTTATAAAAATATGTGGTCATCATTGGAATTTTCTTTTTTCGACCAAACGACTAGCTCAAGTACTTGGGGTATGCTACAGCCGGAATAAGAAAAAGAGGAATAAAGTGCGATGGAAGGAAACAACGAAATAGGGAATAGTAATTCGTAAACTCGTCAGCCCCATATTCAATAAAAGAAATTCCAAAAAACCTTCTTGATTTATTGATTCCCTTAAGCATTAAAAACCCTTAACCTTCAATAGTGGATAATAAAATTAAAATTTAAAGAAAGCCCTTTTGTGAATTAAAATACAAGTAGTTTTTTTAAACTTTACTTTAACATATAATTTTAATAAGTGAGTTTACCTTCTATTTCCATTACTTATCTTTCCTAATAAAATGCTACGCACCCGTTATCTATAATTTATCTTTTCCTAGGCCTTTTGATTATTCCCAATCCTATTACATTATACCATTTTTATTTTTGTTCCACTTGGAAACTTCTCGATCTAGGTGCTTCAAAACATCAAAAGGGCATATATATATATATATATATATATATGTTAAAAAAATAAAGTTCATGATATTGTAGAGAAGCTCATCCAAAAAGTATTAAGAAACATTATTTTGAAAAGCATAACTACTGGGATCATCACCCAAGGAACACTCCAACGTTGACAAACCAAAAAGGATAGAGAACGCGCGGTTACAGCGAAGCAATTGATAGAAACAATTATTAATAAATTCCAACGAGACAGTGTTTAAAATTTACAACTACATGCTTTCTCTCCTCGTCTGAGCCAGACTGGATACAGAAGCTGTTGCAAGAGCCCGAGCAAGAGTAGGTGCATACAGAAGTTTGTTGCAAGAGAGATAACATCGTTATAAACACAGGCGCAGACCTTGTAGTCTCCCCTCAATTTCTTGAAGTGTCCTCTCATATTCATTACACATTTGCTTGCTTGTTTGCTTATTGAAATTGAGGTATGATTGCATGCAAATCGTTTCAAACGGTCTCTTCACTTTTTATTCCAAACTTTTAGTGTTTTTAATAATTAAAACGAAAGTCTCTACAATATTATGTAAACTCTATCGTGCTTTGCTCACCATATTTTCCAGCAGCAACAAGCTTTCTAAATTGTTGATATAAAAATAGATCATGCCAAGGGAAAGCGTTCATGAGAGGAAGCCTAAACCGTAAGAACAAGAATTTTGCTTCAGCTAAAATATTCACTGGAGGAAATTGAACACGATTTTTGTCAAGTCGAATTTTGTTCATTCCAATGACGAATTCAAACAGCAAGTACTGTGGAAGCCTCTAGCCACCAATTTAAACTCTAATTTCAGCATTCTAAATTGCTGGAGCTTTCTACTTTTGTTTTTTTTGCGTCGAGAGGCGCATTCTACAGCCCGGTACGAGGTAGAAGTGTAATTCCGTGCTCAACGTGGAGATGACACGTGTCACATAAAAAAGACAGCTTATATATGTATATATATACAAGTCTGCTTAATAATTAATAATCTTAGTTGTATATATATATATATATATATATATATATATATATTTGTAAACGCTATAAGAATTATCTGTATACCCATAACGGTATGCACAATTTTTTAGAGAATCCCAGAGATGTTTGCCCACGCCTAAACAAACATTGCTGTCGCATGAAGCGTTGCTGTAGGATGAGGACTTCATGGGATTATACAGTGAAGAAGGCTGGCACTGGCACTTGGTCTAGATCAAATCGCTGCCCATGTCTACTATTAAATGCAGCGTTACTGGATTTGGCGATCCTATTCTAACCTGCATCGAAAATTCACCATCTCCGGCAGTAAGGGGATTGTGCAGGAGAGCAAACTCGGCACTTTTTGTGATGAAATGTCGTTGGAATCTGCGTTGCCTATTGTGGCTTCGTGCAATATCTCGGCGCAGTTGTTCGGCATTTGAAAGCGGCGAGTCCCGGCTTATGAGATCCACTCTAATGTTGGGAACATTTCTGGGCAGATCAGTGGCTCAATCAAAATACCTATACACACTTCAAAACAATATGTACAAGCTGGACCTTTGGAATAAGGTTGAAAGCAATTACAGATTTGTCTCAGGTATGCTAATGCTTATATGATGGAGATATTGCACTAGGTCTTTTTTGTTTTCACTGGCTACGTTTTATTTTATAGATATGAAACATATGTTTTGTGTATTGTCTACAATGGAAGATTTTGCATCCAGGATTATTTGCATTTTCACTGGCTACGTTTTAATGTACAGATCTGGAGAATACGCTGTGTGTAGTGTCTAAAATGCTAGATTTTGCATACAGGATTATTTTTGTTTTCATTGGATACATTATATTGTATAGATTTGGATAATACATTGTGTGTATTGTCTAAAATGTTAGATTTTGCATACAGGATTATATGTGTTTTCCCTGGTTACACTTTATTTTAAAGATTTGGAAAATACGTTGTGTGTATTTTCTACAATGATAGATTTATCCTATCCTACAGGATTATTTGCGTTTTGCACTGGCTATGTTTTAATGTATAGATATGGAGAATACGTTGTGTGTATTGTCTAAAATGCTATATTTTCGCTGGCTATGTTTTATTGTATAGATTTGGAGAATACGCTGTGTGTATTGCCTAAAATGTTAGATTTGGCATACAATATTATATATTTTTTCGCTGGCTACAATCTGGAAAATACGATGTGTGTATTGTATACAATGTTAGATTTTACATACAGGATTATACGGTTTTTCAATGGCTGCATATTCTTTTATAGATCTGGAAAATACGTTGTGTGTATTGTCTGCAATTTTAAATTGTGCATACGTTATGATCTGTGTTTTTTATTTGGAAGAATCTGTGATTTTAGATATGAATCTATATGCATTGGGAGTAGAGCATGGGAGTTCAAACTGTGCATGAAATACGGCAAAAATGAAAATCCTCAATGTCTACCATTGAGGATGGTCAACATGGTTTGGTTTCAGAATAAATTCCGTATGGACATAGTTCCAATAAAACACAACCATGTACTGCGAGTCTACGATGATATAAAATCAGCATTGAAGGGTTTTGCAAAACTGTTAACTAACACGGTTTCTTTGTATAAAAAAGAACTCAAGAACTTGTTATAGAACCATTTTAGCTCTTCCGTAGATCGCTTGGTACCAATCGCGTATGATAATTTAAAATTGGTTCTCAGTGGTATTGCAAGAACTCTATGTGCTGTTTGTTTTTATATCTGAATTATGTTAATATCTGCAATGTAGATATAGGAAAGGACCGTTGTGTGTATTGTTTACAATGTTAGATTTGCATACATGATTATCTCCATTCGAGTGCAAAACGCAAATTTTCACTTTTAATAATGCAGCAATTATGAACTGATCTCCAGCTTAGATCCAACAAAACACATTATCTCTTTATCTGCAATCTGAGATTTTCACTTCAAGGGAAATTATATAAATTTGTTTTTCCACTCCATTTCTTTAAATGTATATCCATATATGCATATATCAACCGGGTTGCATCTAATTATACAGTCATAACGTATGCACAATTTAAAATTGCAAACAATACACACAACGTATTTTCCAGATCATTGGAAAACCATATAATCCTGTATGTAAAATCTAACATTGTATACAATACACACATCTTATTTTCCAGATTGTAGCCAGCCAAAAAATATATAATAGTGTATGCCAAGAAAAAGATTGTATAATTGAATTATTGTATAAGAAGTATGTTTTCTCTGAATGACTTCTTGGATTTGCTTCTTTGTATCGAGGTGGCATCTAATTAGAATTTGTTTTTAAATTATTCATTCCATTTCTATTAATAATTAGAATTTGTTTCATATTCTAATGGAGTGAATAATTTATATAACTCACATAATTTGTTTACATTTTTTTAATATTTTTGTTATTAGAATTTAATTGCAAATTCTTTAAAATGTATTTAGTTTAACATGTATATAGTTAATTAGCGTTGTTTAGAACCATACAACACCTTTTTATGGTTTAAAGTTTTGAGATTTTATAAAAACATATTTTTGATAGAAAATGCATATTTTTGACATTGTTTTTGTTTTATATAGGATTACATACTAAACCATTCAAATTTGATCTTCAAGATGTCGAATACTAATGGGTAACTGAATAACAACAATGTTGAAGATGTAAGAAGCCAACAACGACAACGAGTTAGAAGGCAAGCTTTCAATCAAATGCAGCAACTCATTGAAATTGAAAGAGAATAAATGAGGAAACAAAAAAATGAGAGACAAAGATTGCGGAGACAACAAATGACTAATGATCAAAGAGAAGAACAACGAAAAAAAGATTGTGAAAGGAAAAGATTGCAGGTGCAAAGTCAAAATGAGGAAGATAGGGAGGAGCATAGAAGTCAAAATCGTGATAGAGTAAGATCATACCTGCAAAGAAAACAACACGGTATAACTAACATAATAGCACAAAATGAACCCATTTCTCTCATCGGTGCCAATAACCCATTCAATGGACATATGGTGTTAGATCATGAGCAACTTCATACAATGTTCAATTGCACTCCAAAAAAAATATTTGATCCCTCTTGGCGCATGATAGAGCAGGGTAAAGCTAGACCTATGCTGGTTCTTATGCTTTGCAAGCTTCTAGCTGAAACTCCATATGATGGTCTTGGACTGCTTCAGCTCACAACTTCAGCCTAAGCTTCCGTTGGTTCATCGCCTTCATCATTTCCTCCTTTTATAGAAGAGGAGTATGACAACGTATTACTCCTTCGGAAATTAGAAATTCTAATCTGACAAGGATGGACATGAATAGGAAAGATTAATCTAACTTACCTTACAAATCCATGACTCCTTCCTATTGTTATTCATTGCGTTTCTGTTATTTTATGCAGGTCTCATTTTTCTATCTTCATAAGTTTTTAGTTTTTAGCCAGAAGAGAAAACAAGAAGAGATCTTGGATTCATGGGTCTTCTTTGTTGGACTATTCCACAATTTTATGGTATGTACCTGTGAAACTTTGAGGGATTTGTTTTGAAACTCTGCGGAATTTGCTCTAAATATTCAACTGATATGTTCAAGGAAAGCCTTTGGTTACACCAGTTTTGTGAGACTGCACGACACAATATATCCACTCATGCTCCAACATAGACCACATCAGATATATTATTGCCCCCACGATTCTTGTGGGGAGGCCTTGGCACTGGATTAATGATGGTATTTTCTTCCTGCGGATATATTTTAGCAATGGTCGACTGCGATGGTAGAGGCAGAAATACCAAAAGCACTGAAAGTATACTGCCCTTTTCTCGACTTCTCTTTACTTCTCGTAAAGAAAAATGCTAGAGGCTTGAACATAGGAGTCGTTGAGATGGTCGAATGCCCGTTCTGCAATAGAATGTTTTGTGCCCATTGCAACCCGGCCTGGAATTTGACGGATCACAAAATGTTTTTTTAATTTTTGCATATTTGACACTCAAGTTTAAAATGAACAAGTCAATATTGACAGTTAAGAAAATATGTAAAAGTTTTATTTGACGTTTATGAATTTAGGTGTATCGTAAAAAAATATTAATACTTATAATTCCTACTCTACCCTAGTTAGTTACTATTGGCCATTGTGTTGGGTCCCCTCCTGCACTGCTCTACATTGCTAGTAATTACCCTTAGGCATTGTGTTGAGTCTTGACCAGCTCATGTACTGCTCATTCAAAAAAATATTGCTATAATATGTTGTGTTTTATATACTTAAGTCAAGTCAGGTTGCTTTGCATTGCTGGTAATTTATAGGTGCCACTGACAAGCTAAAAAAATTTGATGCTAAATGAAGTTACCTAAAACATAAAATAACATACACAGAAAATATGCATTAACCCGCACAGAAAAATTGAAATTCGAGGCCTGATTGCAACCTATGGCATGCGAACTTGTAGTTCTTGAGTTTCAGAGCGTGCAGTCCAAGTTTCAGTCTGCTGTAGAAATTGCATATTCAGGGGATACAGCCCAGCCACAGATGGACACGCAAGCGGTCCGTACTGCATAAGCCTGGCAATTTTTAATTGGGCGAAACGTGTCATATTTTAATGGGAGCATTAATAGTGTTTTATAAACTTGGGAGGAACGTGTAAGATCTCAAGGGGAGAATTCATAGTGTTTTATAAACTTGCTCTTAGATAAAAGGACGATTACAGAGACACTTGGCTAGATTATACTGATTGATGATTACAGAGACTCACTATTTTTGAACACACGCGGCATGTTTGGTAATTAAAATTTTCTTGCCAACAATACTTTAATAAGTTTACTGTGTGCTTATTCTATCAAATCGCTAGCAAATGAATCGTTAAGGGTTTTAACTTATTGTTTAGTTCTATTTAAATTCATGTTGCTCTATTAGGTGAGATCTCGCTCTTTCTATAGAAAGGAATTATATATGTATATAAATATCCTTTCTATATATATAAATATAAACATTACAGTATGTATAAAATCTTGATAGAAGCACGAAGGTCCACTTTTCTTTTTATCGCTGGATGGAACAATATTGAATTGGACACAAAGAAAATACCACCTTTGTACGATGTATAAGTACAAGACCATTTATTGAAGGTGAACATTATTATCTAGCTATTTAGGTGAGTGACCTGTTGGAAAAATGTAATTACTTGCAGATCTATATTTGATCTCCAGCTGACTCTGTCAGAGTCTGTAGAAGCCACGATCTTGTCTGTCAGTCTGACAAGAAGGAAAAGTCCACATGTAGGCAGCGTAACTGAGTCGAATTTATTTCAGAAGTTAAGTTGTTAGGTAGATAGTTATTGCAGTGTTTAATGGAAAGTAATTCGGCAAGTAAGTCGGTTTTATGCTGAAGCAATTTTCAGATTGCCTATAAATAGAAGAAGCATTTTGTAATTTAGTTTATAGAGAAAGAGAACACGAACACAGACAGAAAAAGAAAAGATACAAGCAGAGGAACTCAGGGTGAGAAAGTGAAGTTGAAGCTCAAGCTTCTGTGCATTTGATTTAGCCGAAGAGCTGAAGCTCTGTAGACGGACGAGTTTGTAACACACAAGTTTGTATTACTTTGTATTTCCGCATAGTTAAATATATGAAATAGTTTGTGGTTGAATTCATGTTTATTTGGCCGCTCATATTTCTAGATTTACTTCTGTAAATGTCTTTTATAATTACTGATAAGTAAAAGAACAAGAACCCATAAAAATCTCACCGTGTGAAAGTTCCAGGTTTTACCGCACTTTGTTCTGCTCAAATATTCCTACATATTTGGGCATATGTTTTCCATAAGTTATTTAGATTTGTAAATGTGGTCATTTTACTTCATCTTACGCACAGGTGAAAAGTATTTGTAAAATTCTTAAGTCTTTAGACTAAGAATCATATTCTATCAATCTAGTCGCATCAAGCACCAAACTTGATCGCAGAGAAGTTGATCGCATCAGGCATAAACTTGATCGCAAAGAAGTTGATCGCATCAACTTGATCGCATCAACTTGACCGCCGCATCAACTTAATCGCAGATAAGTTGATCGCATCAAACTTGATCGCAGAAAAGTTGATCACACCAAATTTGATCGCACCAAATTTGATCACATCAACTTGGTCGCAGTAAAAAAAGTTGGTCGCAGCAAAAAGGTGGTCGCAGTAAAACAGGTCGGAGTTAAAAAGTGAAAATTATTTTCTTTTAAAATATTGACTGAGCGCTAAACCCAAGTTTAGTCGGCTCGGTTTTGTCTATCTGGTATCAGAGCAAGGTTATATCAGAGCAAGGTTTATAACAGCCCAAGATTTTAGGAAAGAAATCTTGTCTTAAAAAGTGGAAATTAATTTTCTACGGAAAGTTAATTAAAAATTAAAAATAGCTTCCACTTTCGGTTCATTACAACCTCCAAGTTTTACAGGAAAGAATTATGAATATTGGTCTTTAACAATGAAGGCTTTATTCAGAGGACAAGATGTCTGGGAGATAGTTCAGCATGGTTATGCAGAACCAGCAGACATGACAACATATAACAATCTTACACAGGCTCAGAAAGATGCCTTGAGAGAAGAGAGAAAGAGAGATGGAAAAGATCTGTTTTTCATACATGAAGCTATGCATGAGAGCATACTCCCAAGAATAGCAGCATCGACTAATGCCAAGGAAGCATGGGATACATTGGAGACTGCCTATCAAGGTTTGACCAAGGTAAAGACATCCAAGCTGTAGATTCTGAGAAAATATTTTGAATCTCTGTGCATGAAAGATTCAGAGAATGTAGACACATTCTACACCAGAGTTGTTGGGTTGATAAACCAACTGAAATCTCATGGAGAACCCGTATCAGACCAAAGGGTTGTTGAAAAACTTCTCAGAAGTCTTCCCCCAAGATTTGAAAATTTGGTTGTGACCTTAGAGGAACATACAGACATGTCAACATTCAGCATTGATGAGCTGTAAGCTTCACTCATCAATCATGAACACAGAATCAGCAGATCACAGACATCATTGGAAGGTGCATTTGCAGCACAGTCATCCATAAGCCGTGGTAGAGGCAGGGGGAGAAACAACTTCAGAGGAAGAGGAAGAAGTTCTTCAAGAGGAGGACGAGGCAGAAGTCCGACAAATGTCAGTGGCAGAGGATATAACCAAAAACCAAGTTAGCCAAGTGGCCAGAGGTTTGATAAATAAAAAATTCAATGTCATTACTGTAAGAAGTTTGGTCATTATGCATATGAATGCAAGAAGAAACAATATGACCAAGGAAGGCAAAGCCCAATTCAGTCAACCAGCACCAACACTTCGACAGGTGCAATGTTAATGGCATCGACATCTCCACTTGAATGCAATGCTGTTCAAGAAAGTCCACATGACATATGGTACTTAGACTTAGGATGCAGCAACCACATGACTGGTAATTTAAATCTATTTTCTAGTCTAGATATTTCAGTTAAAACTGATGTTACACTTGGAAACAATGTCCAAGTTACTGTCTTAGGAAAAGGCACTGTTGATATTATAACCAAACAGGGGGAGAGTAAGTATATCCCTGATATCTATCATGTTGAAGGCCTGAAACACAATCTGTTAAGCATTGGGAAGTTGTTACAAAAAGGATACAGAGTCTACATGGAAGATGAACACTGTGTAATTAAAGACAAGCGTCCAAGCGACCGGCTGATAGCAAAAGTGCCAATGACAAGCAACTGCTTGTTTCCTTTGATGATAGTTCCCGACATAAAAGGGAAGACAAAGACAAGAGCTGCATTCAAGGCAGAAAGTGAAGAAACAGTCGAGATCCTCGACAAGAGAGAAAATTGCAGCGCTAATTTGCAAGCTGCATTTCAGACAGAAGTTCTGGATGAATCCTGGTTGTGGCATTTCAGATTTGGACATCTGAATTTTGGTGGGCTGAAGCTACTGCACACAAAGAATATGGTGAAGGGATTACCATTGATCGACAGACTAGAGAGGGTTTGTGAAGGCGGCATTTTTGGCAAGCAGCACAGAGAGACATTTCCAGTTGGAAAGTCCTATAGAGCACACACACCACTTGAAATTGTGCACTTTGACATCTGTGGTCCAATGCAGACATCATCCATTGGTGACTGCAAGTATTTTCTAACCTTTATTGATGACTACTCAAGAAAGACATGGGTATATTTCTTGAAACACAAATCTGATGCATTTGGTTATTTTCAGCAGTTCAAGGCACTCGTGGAGAACCAGAGTGGACACCGCATCAATATCTTAAGGACCGACAGAGGAGGTGAATATGTTTCAAATGAATTTCTGAATTTTTGCAAGACCCATGGCATACAGAAACAATTCACTGCACGGTATACACCTCAATAGAACGGTATTGTCGAAAGAAAGAACAGAACCATCATGGAGATGGCACACATCATGTTGGCAGCCAAGCATTTGCCAAATGAGTATTGGGGTCAAGCAGTCGCAACTGCTGTATACATTATGAACCTATGTCCAACAAAGAGTGTGAAGAACAAAGTTCCCCAAGAAGCATGGACAAGTATGAATCATAGTGTCTCACATTTAAAATTTATTGGTTGTGTTGCATATGCTCATATTCCAGATGAGCTGAGAAGGAAGCTAGACAAGAAGGGACAGAAATGTATTTTTGTAGGCTATTCAGAAGACACAAAAGCATACAAGTTGTATGACCCCGTCACAAAGAAAGTGATAATCAGTCAGGATGTTCAATTTGTCGAAAATGAATCATGGGATGGAACCGTCGACACAAATGTCAAGATTGTGTCGAACATCGACAATGATGATATGGAAGAGGAAGTGGTTCAAATACCACATGTAAGTCAAACGGTCGGAGCACCGTCGACTCCCATGACACCAATACATGGTTCAGCACAAGGACCATTGACACAAGTAGCAGCTCAAGCTACACCTACAAGTACACCAAGAGGACAGCAGACTCCATCAAGCATTTCGTTTGGGTCAACATCGACATAACCGATGAAGACAAGAAGTCTGCGAGAGATATATGAAGCCGGTACACCTAACTCATTCTCTCTGTTTGCATTATTTTCCCCTATATATGATCCATTAACATTTGAAAAAGCTGTTGAAGAAGAAGTATGGGCACAAGCCATGGATGAAGAAATAGAATGCATTGAGAAAAACCAGACATGGGATCTGGTTGATGTACCAAAAGACAAGGATTTAATCAGTGTCAAATGGATTTATAAGACAAAGCAAGATGCTGATGGGAATGTGCAAAAGCACAAGGCAATAATGGTAGCAAGAGGGTTCACACAGCAACCCAGCATCGACTTCAATGAAATGTTTGCACCTGTTATACGCATGGATACAGTCAGAACAGTTCTGGCCATTGCTGCACAAAACAAATGGCATGTTCATCAGATGGATGTCAAGTCGGCATTCTTAAATGGCTATCTAGAAGAGGAAGTATATGTGGAACAGCCACAAGGGTATGAAGTTCCAAGTCAAGAGCATAAAGTGTACAGGCTGAAAAAGGCATTATATGGTTTGAAGCAAGCTCTTAGAGCTTGGTACAGTCGTATTGATTCCTATCTTATTGAAAATGGATTTCACAGAAGTGAAAGTGAACCGAATTTGTACACCAAAGTCGATGAGCAAGGTAATATGTTAATTGTCTTCCTATATGTAGATGATTTAATATTTACTGGTGATTATGGCATAGCATATTTTGAAACAGTCATGGAAAGTGAAATGACTGATCTGGGGCTTATGAAGTTTTTTCTGGGCATTGAAGTTCAGCAGTCTGAAAGTGGTATTTTTATATCACAGTCTAAGTATGCAAGTGAAGTTTTAAAAAGGTTTAACATGTCTAACTGTAAGACAGCCCCAACACCAGTGATAATAGGTTTAAAATTGAGCAAGGATGATGAAGGATCCACTGTAGATCCTATGCTGTTCAAAAGGATTGTTGGCAGCCTTATGTATTTAACAGCAACAAGACCAGACATTATGTATGGTGTAAGTCTGATCTCAAGTTTCGTGGAGTCACCAAAAGACTCACATTGGCAAGCAGGTAAAAGAATTCTGAGGTATGTAAGTGGAACAAAAGACCTTGGTATTATGTATTCAACTTTAGAAAATTTTAAACTCATTGGTTACACTGACAGTGACAATGGAGGAAGCATAGATGACAGGAAAAGCACTTCTGGATAAACATTTCATTTTGTTACAGGTGTTTCATGGGCTTCAAAGAAACATCCCATAGTAACTCTATCTTCAGCTGAAGCAGAGTATGTTGCAGCTACAAGTGCTGCATGTCAAGCTGTCTGGATGAGAAGAGTCTTAAAAGACTTGTCACAGAACTATCAAGAACCGACAACAATCTTCTGCGACAACAATTCAGCCATAGCATTATCAAAGAATCATGTGTTTCACAAGATAACCAAGCACATCGACACAAGGTTTCATTTTATAAGAGAGTTGGTGAACGACAAGGAAATTTGTTTGGAATTTTGCAGGTCTGAAGACCAACTTGCTCACATCTTCACAAAGCCATTGGCAAAGGACACATTCCAGTATCTGCGTAGTTATCTTGGAATGACAAGTTCTCCACAGTGAACTCTGTCATGAACAAATCATGTCTAAGCTCTGAAACATTTTATAAGTTTTGTTTTAAAAATCCCCATCTGCTCATAACTAAGGGGGAGTGTTGGAAAAATGTAATTACTTGTAGATCTATATTTGATCTCCAACCGACTTTGTCAGAGTCTGTAGAAGCCACGATCTTGTCTGTCAGTGTGACAAGAAGGAAAAGTCCACATGTAGGCAGCGTAACTGAGTCAAATTTATTTCAGAAGTTAAGTTGTTAGGTAGATAGTTATTGCAGCGTTTAATGGAATGTAAGTCGGCAAGTAAGTCGGTTTTATGCTGAAGCAATTTTCAGATTGCCTATAAATAAAAGAAGCATTTTGTAATTTAGTTTACAGAGAGAGAGAACACGAACACAGACAGAAAAAGAAAAGATACAAGCAGAGGAACTCAGGGTGAGAAAGTGAAGTTGAAGCTCAAGCTTCTGTGCATTTGATTTAGCCGAAGAGCTGAAGCTCTGTAGACGGACGAGTTTGTAACAGACAAGTTTGTATTACTTTGTATTTCCACATAGTTAAATATATGAAATAGTTTGTGGTTGAATTCATGTTTATTTGGCTGCTCATATTTCCAGATTTACTTCTGTAAATGTCTTTTACAATTACTGATAAGTAAAAGAACAAGAACCCATAAAAATCTCACCGCGTGAAAGTTCCAGGTTTTACCGCACTTTGTTCTGCTCAAATATTCCTACATATTTGGGCATATGTTTTCCATAAGTTATTTGGATTTGTAAATGTGGTCATTTTACTTCATCTTACGCACAGGTGAAAAGTATTTGTAAAATTCTTAAGTCTTTAGACTAAGAATCATATTCTATCAATCTAGTCGCATCGAGCACCAAACTTGATCACAGAGAAGTTGATCACATCCGGCATAAACTTGATCGCAAAGAAGTTGATCACATCAACTTGATCGCAGATAATTTGATCGCATCAACTTGACCGCCGCATCAACTTAATCGCAGATAAGTTGATCGCATCAAACTTGATCGCAGAAAAGTTGATCGCACCAAATTTGATCGCATCAACTTGGTCGCACCAACTAGCTTGGTCGCAGTAAAAAAAGTTGGTCGCAGCAAAAAGGTGGTCACAGTAAAACAGGTCGGAGTTAAAAAGTGAAAATTATTTTCTTTTAAAATATTGACTGAGCGCTAAACCCAAGTTTAGTCGGCTCGGTTTTGGCTATCATGACCCAATAGTTAGCCTTCCATAAGGAAGGTACAACAGGTCCTTACGCGTTAAAGTGTACACCTTGAATGAATGTTCTTTAGACCAAGCAATTCTATATTATGTTGGTCCTCATCTGCCTCACCTCATGGTCCAACTTGGTATAGATATGATCATGGTCAATAGACTTCCTAAAAAAATCTAATGAACACCAGAACTCATCCTAATGCCATTACCTCCTCCCCTATGTCATTGCCTATTCTAAAGAGTAAAGAGTTAAATGTGATCACTTACAAACATCGTCCCACTGCCATTACCTCCTCCCCCTATGCCATTGCCTATTCCAATGACTTAAATGTGATCACTTACAAACATCATCCTAATTCCATTACCTCCTCCCCCTATGCCATTGCCTATTCCAATGAGTTAAATGTGATCACTTACAAACATCTTTTATAAGATTTTCATTGCAAAAGGGAATGCTAAAATGTCTTAATTAAATGATTTTAAAATGTGTCGAGTTTATGCAAGTTTGTTATTTGTGTTCACAAAAGTCCAATTACCTTGAACTTATATTTCTCCGTTGTTATTTATGGTTGTGAAGATCAATATATATACAAAACATAATCTTAAAGTAGTTTTCTGTTTATATATTGTTTTAAAAAAATTATTATTATTTATTTATTATAAGTTAATATAAATTAAAAATATTATTTTATTAAATTGTGTGAAATAAAATGAAAGTTTTTAAAAATATTTAATATTAGTAGTTTTGTATTTAAAAACTTAATGGGCACTTGAACTCATCATATTTTGATTATATTAATTGATATAAATGATATAAACTTGATAATACAAAAATCTAAATTAAAAAAAATTACAACTACGACTTTTGTTTAGAAAAATGTAATCTTAGGAAGAGATAAACACTGCCAAACAAATCATATACAAATTGAATAATATATAAATTACATAAAACTATAAATATTGTACATTATACTTTAATTATATATAAATATGAATAAATATTAAAAAAAAATATCGATAAATGATGAAATACATAAAAATAATATAAACAAGAAATATATTAAAACGAAATGAAATGATGTATATTTACCAACTATTTAAAATGGTATGATGGATAGATATAAAATAATAATATTAAAAGATAAAACATGTATAATCTAAACAAAAATACATGAACTTTTAATATTTACAAAAATAATAATAATAACAATAATATATGCATCATTGCCATAATATTTCTTTTGCAGTGAACCAATGCTCCATCAATTCAGTTGATGAGATAAACTTAGGCGAGTTGTGTCCACTTGAGTTGGATTCTTAAGACTACGATCTACTTAAGATATAGATCCTCGGGTTAGATATTTAAAGTCGAAAGCCGAGGGAGGAATAGAATAGGATGATTACCCTAAAAAATATTGTTAAATTCAAAGTCATATCACATAATTGTAGATTTTTAAAATTAAAAATTATATACCAAGGATCAAACTATTTTTAGTACCTTTAGAGAGATGAAAATGTGAGCATAAAAAAAAAATGACCTCATTTCCTTAGGTTATATCAATGTCCATTGTTTACTCTTCAAAATTGTTATTGTGCCACACATTTGTAGTTAATCTTGCTAGTATTTACATCAATAACACATGACTAATTGTTTTGGTGTTTCATAATGCTAAGAGTGGAGGAAAATAAATAAAAGAAAATGTGTTGTGGTGGTTGTGGGATCCGAAGAGAAAAAAATATGGAAACTAAACAAGATACTACATCTTATTTCGACAAGAATTAAAAATATTCAATGACATGAATTCAAATGGGGATTCAAAATACAAGGTGCCCAATAATCTTTTGCAAGACTTCATTAAATCAAACTTTACATGATGCATATGGAAATACAGGTGCTTTTAAATACCTCTATTGAATATTTATGTGTAGTTAGAGAAAATCTCGATCGAGCTTTTCAAAACATTAACTAAAAAAATATTTGAGTGCCCATATTCGTGTGTGCACATGAATATGGACACCCAAAATTTTCTTTAATCAAAGTTTTTAAAATCTCGTATTATTCATGGGAACAAGGTATTCAAATTCAATTAAAATCAAACATAGAATTATATGATAATAAAATTTAATAAAACATAATTTCAACTAGAAGAATGATACTTGTGGGTAATAGTACATACCTTGAAGAAAAAACAAGTAAAAGCATTACTATTGCCACTTCCTCTAGATTTTATGTGTAGATATTAGTCATGGAGTAATTGGATTCATAGATGTGATTGATTGGATTCATAATCACATCTATGACTCAATTACTCTGCGAGCCATATCTACAAGTGAATATAAATGACCCTTTCCTATCCAACATATGAAGTGAATTAAATGATGGGTGTGTTTCCTATTTATAGACGGTTAGAAATGCTTGATTGAGGACTTCTTTAGCCCTCGATCTATCCTATTTTTAACCCTCGATTGAGGTCGTGAACCCTCAATCGAGGTTTTATCAAAATCTCGATCAAGGGTTTAACATGACCTTGATCGAGCGTGTTATAAACCCTCGATCGAGGTACATTTTTTGTTTTTGCCGAAATTTCCTTGCCAAAAAGTGTAACGCACCTCCATGGATGCACCTTAGGGCTTTGTATATAATTATCTTGTCAATTTTCAGAGACTCGTCAAGGGATTTCTTAATTTTTCTCCTCACACTTTTACAATCTGTATCATACCAAGGATTGATTTTGTTATTTCTTTTATTACTTGAAACTTCAATCGAGAACATGTTAATATAATATGAGAGGGTTGATGTAAAATTATGATAATGGTCTTCTATGTCTTCTATACTTGATAAAGGAAAAAAATTAAATTTTAAATAATTTAGAAAAAGGTCATTTTTATTTCTATCAAAGATCAAGTTCTTTTGTCTATAAGGATTATCTTATATGGGATCTCTATACATGACAAAATTAGCAGTTACAATTAAAGGTATATGATTAGAGTGAGGCTCATGGTCTTTTGAGATGTAAAAATTTATTATTTCATTGTATAAAGGGATATCAGAAATAACATAGTCTACCACGTTGCAACCAATTCCATGGATATAGGTCATCTCGCTAGAATTGGGCCACTTCCCCATTGCAAATTATGAGATCTTGAGCACTATAGACCGTGACTAGCTCAGAGCCAAACAAATTCCCCTCTAGATCTTCAGAGATTCTGTTGTACCTATTAGCTAGAGTAAGGTCTTCATCTAACTGAAGATGATTGGGGTTGGAATAATTGCTTAAAAGAATAGCATGGTTGCTTGAAGTTTGAGTATTAAAGTCACCCATTAATAAGATATTACCTTAATTCCTTAGGCTATAAATATAATTCTCTAAGCCATTGTAAGGACAATTTTTTTCTAAAATGTTTTTCTTATAGAAGTTAGAATTAATAGGGGCAAAACATGAAATTTCTATGTAGGTTTTTTTATCATTAATTTCAGTAATATCTATCCAAATATATTGATTGTAAGGTTCTTTCTTATAAAGCCTAGAATGGGGGGGGGGGGGGGGGGGGG
>LPNX010176987.1:60877-78027 GCA_001517045.1 Pseudotsuga menziesii
GACCTTCGATTCTTCGTGCTCCCAAGTTTCAACTAACATATAATATCAACTTCATTTGAGATCCAACTTAGCTTGGGGCCTTTGTTCCATGCAAGAGACCCTTTCTACAACCTAAGTATGTGAGATGTGTCACACATTTCAACTCCAAAAAATAAACATATAATGTTTTTTATAAACCCAAGAACTTATATATATATATTAAATTTAGAATTCAAATTATATTAAGGCATGCCGAGCTTCTTTATTGTAAGCAAGCAAATACTTATGGAGTTTCAAACAGGTGACCTTCCACAAGGAAAGCCTTAAGAGTGCACCCATCCACTTTCTATTTACCATTTATAGATGTTGTTGACCATCTAAATGGATATAATACAAAATATAAAAAAAAAAACTTAAAACCAAGCATAATTAAAATACAAATTTAAATTAGCTAAATTATTAAACACATATATCATATTTTAGTTTAAAATTCTATTAAATTAAAATCTTAAAAAACGGAGTATAATAAATTTATGGATTTTATAACGTAAATATGTGCATGTAATAAATAAATAAATACTAGAAGGCAAATATGTATTTTCTTTGTCATTAAAATCTTTATTGTGTAATTATTAAATAATCATATTTAAATAAAGAAAATTATGAATTATTCATACACATGAACATATAAATGAATATAATTATAGACACTCTTTACCGCTTGTTAATGAACCATTCATAAAAATAAATACTTTATATATTTAATATATTAATAAAGTATATAAATCTTAAATCAAAAGTGGTAAGCCAAATATTAAGGTGTATAATTCAAATTTGGTTCACATTTTCTATGATTCAAGACTTTTACGTCAGTATAAGTTTATAATGGATTGAACAACCATTATGGTTTACATTTTTTTTTATGATTTCAAACATTTTAAGTCGCATTTTTTATGATTTCAAACATTTTACTTCATTGGATTTTTGTTAAGGGTGAAGTCATTTATCAATTTTTTATCCTATGTGAAATTTGGTGGTTTTTATTTTTTTTGGTCTCTCATCTCTCGCAATGTTATGAAATTGGTTATTTTATTTTATGAAAGGGATTATATTTTTTTGAAATGTTATGATTCCTCAAGTTTAATAGCTAAAAAAGGTTTTTACCTAAAAAAAATTGATTATTTTTACCTTTCTAATGCAATTAGACTTAAAAAGAATCTATCTTGATTTTACATTTAAATAAATCTAAATACATCTATAAACTACTCAAAATAACATCTAATTATTTGCCAGCCTAGTTAAATATTTAGTTAAATATTTGTTAACAAGGTTTATATTATGTTTTTATGTATTAACAACTTATATTTTGTTTGAAGAAATAACGAATTATCTGCTTTCATTTCAATGGCACGTGATGTAAAGTTTTCTATGACAAGTCAATGGTAACTTAAAGCAAGGACAACCCTGTTGTTACGAGGATTCTACGACAATGGACAAGGATAAATACTGTTCGTAACATAATATTAAACAGTAAAGTAAATATCGATGTCAAACAATGCAAAGGGCTTTTCATAACAAAAGGAATGCAAAGGTCCTTGTCCAAACAAAACGCTAAATCTTTGTTTATGGCATGATATTATAAAAAACAACTAAGCACATTGCCATCTATTAAATTTTCATTATGAAATGACAGAATGATTTGTCTTTATTTTGATCCCCCAAACTAAGAACTCTGTGTCGATCGCACTGCATCTTTCCTGGCTTGATAATAAAAGCCTACATCAACATTAACGCTTAACCACCTTAACAGTAAACTTCATTAAACCGCTCTCACAGTGAGTACCGTTGCCAATCCCACAGGCAAAATAGTAATGCTTTGGCTTTCTCAACATATAATAAAAGCCCTTCCCGGCTCCTTGTGTTACATTTGCAAGTAACTCTCCGCCAACAATAGTGCAGGTCTTATAGTGGAACTTATCCTTCAGCAGATACACATTATGAGGGAAAATTTTAGCAGTTGGAGTAGGATATTTAAACACTGCACAGACAGAAAAACGGGTATCAGCTAATGAATAATAATAATAGTAAGCCGAAACGGTAGCAAAATACATGAATAAATACATAGAGTTTTTCTACTTTTTTTAAAATAATTGAATCTTCAGTGATCTCCTACCGAGTGTGTCCTTGACGTGAATTCGGCCAGCCTTTGCAGCCCACGCACTGTAATTGAATCCGAAACGCCATCCTTCGTTTCCTCCCACCAGGATCGGTTTCGCACGCCTGCCTTGAACAGTAAATATAGAACCCCATAGCAATACAATCACAAGGAGAAAAGCATATGCGTTAGCCCTGAAATCTGCCATTGCTAATTCGGGAGAGATTAAATTAAACCACATTGTATCTGGTTAAAGAAACACATCTTTATATAGAAGAACGTTTTTTTGGTCGAAACCCTAGAAATGAAAACGGTAACCATGTCGCAAGAGCTGACGTTCACGTCTCCGTTACGTAAACGCCACGGACTTTTATATATATATATATATATATATATATATAGGGAACCATATTTTCTATTAGGGTAAGAGCATCTTTCCATTTGAAAAAAATAGCAAACGGTATTGTAGAGACGCGTATTGGCTTGGATTTTGAATATATCCCGTTGGATTAGCCATTGTTCCTGGACCGAGGCTAGTGAGAATCTCAACCTGTCTCCAAATTTCTAAAACAATTTAGGACCATGACAAGGGAAGATGCAGGTATGGGTTATAATATTCAATAGGAGCGCTTTATCGCCAGTTTCCAACCAGATCGATATTTTCTAATAAATTGAGCAAGCTGTAGTGATGAATATCATGCGTTTCTACCATAAGATATGCATATAAAAATTAAAAAATTGTCACAAAGTTATGCATATAAAAATATAAAAATTGTCACAAAGTAGCAGGTTAACTTTAGTCAATTTTCTTTTCAAAAACCTTGAAGGTATTTGTCTTTTTTAGGATGGTACTCCAAGTAAACAGTTAATTCAGGTATCTTGTCTTTTTTAGGATGGTACTTAAGGTAAATGGTTAGCTCTGATTACTGGGCCTAGTTTGGGGGGAGATCGAGTGATGTTTCTGCATAACCACCTGGAAATTTGACTCAGAAACCTTCTACTAAGGGAAACAACTCTCAACCATTTAAACTAATAAACTAGATTCAGCTAACCCTAATTACAATAGATCACACTTATATAGAATTCAAAAATTTTAAAAATAATAAATCTAAAGAGTTTCTGAAAAGTCTAACGGTTAGACCCGTAAATTTGATTCCAGGTCTAATGTGCACTATTAAAAGGCATACCCATTTTTATTGTTTGTTTGAAATGAGCAAATAAATAAAATTTATTCCGCTGTAAACTCATATTTCCTAGATATTCGCCTCCGATGCACATTTAAACATAAATAAATAAATAAAGAGTAAATTACTTTTTCATTACAATTTCTTACGGAAACTTGTTCCAACATTATTGGGAAGGATGCTAATTTATCATAAGCGTTCATGTCTCCTTTACTTGAGCAATGAAGATATAATCTATAAAATTTGAAACATACCTTCATATTTCTATTGTCGTTCCAAAAAAACGGATTTAAGTTGGTCTTCTATTTTTTGAATGTGAGTTGTAAGGTTTAAACTGCTTTCTCTTCATGTGATACATGTATTCATACCTAAATCTATATATACGACCATTGGATAATGGTATTATCAAGTTGGTCTTCTAGTTTTGAATGTGAGTTGCAAGGTTTAATCTCATTTCTCTTGGTGTGGAAGTGAATTGTATGGTTCATGCATGGGTTGTAGAATGTGATACAGGCCGTGTAGAATAGCTTTTATCTTTACAAGAGGCACTGATATTTAAGATTAGTCTTGGGAATATGAACAATGAATTTAGGTTTTATGTAATATTTTTCAAGCTCATGCATCATGAAGAGGGTATTTGATATTTATATAAGATTTAGAACATGACCTCATGTCAGAGATAGAGCATGTAATCTTTTTCAAGCTCATATATCATGAAGAGGGTATTTGATATTTATATAAGATTTAGAACATGACGTGATGTCGAGAATGAGCATAAAGTGAATATGTTTTCAAACCAAAAACATTGTTTATATTTGTAAATTATATATTCATCTTTTAATCCATGATCTTTTTGGCTCATAGTACATGCACAAGGCCCTTTAACATGCTATTGGTCCTACAAAACGAATAGTTTTCCTTTAACAAGGATATGGGTTTGATTTCGAAGATTGGCACAAAGAGATTGGTCTATTGGACCAAGTTATAGTCTAGAGTGGACCATGGATTTACCCTCTAAGAAATGTTTTCCAATTTCAAATGACATACATAGTTCCCTTGAACAAAATACAACCTCTATATAAGGAATATTTACCGAATAAAAGAAATATTTACCATATTTCAAGAATAAGGAATAATATGAATATATATTATGGTTTAAGGCATGGTATGCATGAAAACTAAGGACTAACTACCAAGTGATGATTTTGGAGCTCATAGGATTTGCACATGGTTTAATGCTATGGTAATTAAGCACTACAAAAGGAATATGTACTCCATGAGAGGAATATTTTACCAATTTCAATGCTTGGCATAAGGTGGATGAGTTTCCTCAATCTATTTTAAGGCAAAAATCCAAGGATAAAAAACAAAAAGAAAAGGAGCATTGTTTTTAGGCAAGTAAACTATGCATGGAACCTTGGATCATGCTATAGGAAGTATAGAAGGAATTTTGTCTGAATGGGAGGAATATTGGCCCCATTTAAAGGATTGGGAATAGTAGGGATGGATTCGATGTACAAAGACATTGTTTATATTCAAAGAGTATTGATATGGACACTAATCCATGTTTTCTAGGATCATAGGACATGCATTGGTCCTTAGACCATGACATAGGCATTATAAAAGGAATATTTTTCATAACAGAAGATTATATGACCAATTTCAATTATTTGATGAATTAGGATTAGGATTCCTATGCGAATCCATGGTTTAGGGGGAAAAACCATCGATTTTTTTCATAATCCATGTTTTTAGGAAGAAAATCCATGCCTCGCTCACAATGATATACAACTTGTAGAAAGAAAATTTTACATACAATCGAATATGGGATATATTTTAAGACTTAGTCACAACAAGGATAGTTCCCATCTTAACAACAATAATTTAGGGTAAAAAACATAGATTCAAACCCTTCAAAAATTTCCTTGGGACATAGAGCATGAATAGGACCTAGACTACAATATATGGACTATATAAGGAATCCTCCTCTAATAAGAGGAATATGGGAATACTATCAAGGATTGGACACATCAAGGATGGGACCTGTCATGGTACAACCCATATTTTATGGGTGTAAACAAGGAAACCATATGTTAATTGATGCATGGGCACCAGGCCCAATCGAAACAGATGAAGATAGTTGATTGGAGTGTTCGGAGGATAGTCGATGACCTCTAGCAAATGGGAAAATCGTCAACGAGAGGAGAAGTAGTAGACATAGAGATTGGTCGAACAAAGAACAAGTCGAATGGTTCTGACCAAGAGATGACCGATGATCAATGAAAGGAAGAAAGGACCAACACAAGAGAATAGCCATAAATACCAACTAAGACATAGTAGAAAACCGATGGGGAGTAGTGGAAAGAGTTGGGAGAGAAATTCAATGCTGACAAGTTTTCAACCAACCATACAACTCAAAACTTGAGGAGAAACATTGCGGGGTAGTTGGAGTAGTTGCATAGCAGTTATGGCGGATGTTTGAGAAAGTCAGGTGGCACAGGCTATTGAGCAAACCAAAGGGTGTGTTTAATGCATCCACAATGGTACCTAGGAGGAAGATAACTTCTAGAATGGGGGAATTGAAGACTGTATAATAGAAACACAACTATAAATACCTTCATGTGTTCGGGAAAAAGGGGTTTTAAATATTTTTGGGAAGGAGCGCATTGAGCAACTGTGTGTTGTAAGGGGCTTACACGTGTTGCAAAGAGTGACAAAAAAGAGAATTGAAATGTCTACTGTGAGGGGCTTGCATGTGTTGCATAAAGTGACAAAGTGCGTGTGTGAGAGAATTGAGGACGCCACATTCCCTCTTGTTTATATGTGTCTTGTAGCAGTCAATGTGCATTTCGATTTCCTTTCAAATTGTATTGTAATCTCTCTTATACATAGATTTATTTCATTTAATTGAAAATCCATACTTCTTGGCAAGATTGGGTTGCGTGTTTGTGTTATTTCATTACATTACTTTGAATTTTTAAAGAAATGTAACTGCAGAAGATATTCTATTTTGTATTATTATTTTTACTACCCCTTTCAGAGATGGTTTTCCTCTGATTAGGGATGTCATTGATGTATTTGGTGATGTAAATTCTTGAGGTAAAAATTATGTTGTAAGTCAGGTCAGTAGTACCCACAAAAGTATTATTAACATGTATTTTTGATCCCCCTAGGAAATTTGACCTTAATTAGGAGGATAGGTCGGTCGAGTTTGGTTATTAGGCCTCTCCATTGATCAATATAAATAGGGGAGGTGCCTCCCTCATTTGGACAAGCAATATAACTCAACAATTGCGCTAGAGAGAGAAAGAGTAGTCCATCTGGGAGAGAGGAGGAAGTCCAATATTATTCTTGGGGTATTATTAGTCTTATTATTTGGGTCTTACACTATACTTGGTTGAAGTCTATATCGAGGAATTTTTGCTAGGTTTTCTTCCCCGTGAGGGTCTCCTAAGATAAATATTTGTTCTCTTTTTTGTGGTTGTGCTTGTCTTTCTTTCAATGATCCTTTTGTATATGGTTATGAAGGTATGATTCTAAATATTATTAGATATTGTATAACCCTTGAAATATTAAGATGGTATCAGATCCACCCTGAAAGTTGTCTTTGTACAACCAAAATACTGATACTATGGAAACTAATAAAGATTAGGGTTTCATGCTTGAAAACCCTAGAAGACAAAAACTAGTGATCTTGGGACTTTCACTATAAATCAAAATTGGAGAGGCATAAGGAGATGATTTTTTTACAGGAGGAATATGAAATATTTCTGTAACATGTGCACGAATTTTAGACATACATTCACTATAATTTAGGAGATATGATTCCTCCAAATTAGGGTTCCATCCTCCTCTAGAATTCCAGTCTCAAACATGACACCTAGGGAGAATTGTTATCTTTCGGGATAGGAAGGTCCAAATAAAATTTAGCAAGATGTTGTAGATAGAGAGCAGACTGTAGTTTCTATGGTCCCTCTTTGAGAACCTGAAAGTGAAACCATGACACGTGGAATTCCGTACAAGTTTGCTATGTTAAAGAACCCCATAACACGTCACCTTGGGAAACATCGTATAAAACCCACTTGGTGAATCCAATTATGCTCTAACATATGGGGTTGGAAATAAGACATATTAGGATATCCAAGGATGAGGTTTCATTCCTATAGGATCAATAATTTTAGAGATACAACAGAATCAATATCACACAATTTTACACAAGAAATTGGAGAAAACTAGGGCTTCATGTTCCAGGCACTTCCCTCCACTGAGCAATTGGAAAAGGAGGAATATCAAAATCTCCTTAGTAGGGAGCATATTTCTATGAAATAATTTTCTCTTTCTGTGGATTGCCAATTTTTTACTTAACACCACTGCAGGGGAAAACTAGGGCATCATTTTTTTTGCAATTTTGACAATAGTTTTGGGGGAATGAGTATGTTGCTCATATCACCTTGAAGAGGCGAATATTTATATCCATTAATATATGAAATATAGCTAAGTTGAAAAATTAGGGTTTATCTATCAAACCCTAGGTCAACCAAAAGCAATCTTCCAGAAAATCTTTCATGCAAGCATCGAGTTGAAGCAATCTCATTGGTAAGATTTATCTTCTATATTTCCATTTGATATTCTCATTTTTATCATGATAACAAACAGTACCGAACTTGAGGACAAGCTTGAAGGATCCAAGAACTCCCGAGAATGGAAGTATAGAGTGCTTTGGCGTACCTAAAGAAGCATGGCCTGGAAAACTATGTCAAAGTAGAAGCTGTAGATCGAGAGGGAGATGAAGAGAAAGAATGTTGATGTATTGGTAACTTCACAATGTATTCACTTGTATATTTCATGTATTGTACCCTAATGTTTACTCCAGGAAATATCTGTAATGTAATTGAGTCATGTCATTCCCCGATGTTCCTATCGGGATGTTCTATAATGTAAACAAGTCATGTCAAGTCATTGTGGGTAACCCTCCTATTGTTCAAGGGTTAAAGTCCATGCAGTTGCTGGGTCCTAGGGTTATTAGACTCTCCTAGAGAAGTCAGCCCTAGTGAGTCATGGTCAAGTCGGGAATTAGTATAAATAGAGGATGAGCCTCTCTATTTAACACAAACTCACTCACACTTAGTTGTAGTGCATAGTTGAGGAAGAAGAAGTTGTTGGGGCTAGAGAAAAAGAGGCTACTGCTGTCGGGATATCAACTTACTGTTTTTTGGGGCTTTGATATTGGTGTTGATTCTATCTATGAGGAAGTTGCAAGGTTTTCTCCTTTATGGTTTCGCCGAGATAAATCTTTGTGTTGATTTTCTTATGTATTTGATTGTTGTGCTTGTTATTCTCTCATTTAAGATCCTAAGTTAATGCTAGCTTAAATGATAAAAATCTAACATGGTATCAGAGCTAACCTCAGAAGAAGACATTGTACAGCTGCAGAAACTAGGGCTTTCTACTTTCTGGATCTCTCTCCATAGATTTTTAGCAACATTAGGTTGGGCTGACTCTCCTCCCCAGGGCACATCTTTCTATCAAAGCAAAATTTGATTCTGAGCATTTAGAGTTTTTGAGCTGACACTGGTGCCGAAAATTAGGGCTTTCCACAAAAGTGGAATTTTTTAGTGAGCCGAGGCCTGGATTGATCTCCTCCTCAAAATAGAAGTTTATAGATCAAGATGAAATATTTTGGTTGGAAAGAACTCCAAGAAAGTCAAACCCTAATATGCTCCTGAACCAACACTATAGAAATTCAACTCCAAATCTAGATCTGACATCTTAACCTAGTAAGATCTAAATATTTTGTATTTCCATTTGAGGTTCTCAGCTAATATGTATCATCATACCCAGCTTGATGAAATATTTAGGGAGCTGATAACTTCCGAGCCTGGAAGTATAGGACTCCCTGGTCCTGGAATAAAATGAGTTAGACTCCTACATCAATGAAGAGATTCTAGTTCCAGAGGGAGATGAGGCTAAGGCCTCACATAAGAAGAAGTTGGTTATGGCTAAGAGAATTATTGTTCATTCAATCAAGGATCACGTCATACCACAGGTGTCCTCCCTAAAGACACCTAAAGCTATGCTTGATGCTCTAACCAAATTGTTTGAAGGAAAGAACATAAACCAGAATATAACCTTGAGGAACCAGTTGAAGAATGTGAAGATCCAGAATGTGGAGACCATACAGTCATACTTCACAAAGGTCTCCGAGATCAAAGAAAAACATGAAGCAGTGGATCAAGAAGTGGAGAATGCAGAGATTGTAATGACCACCTTGAATGGTCTCCCTAGGACATGGGACTGTTTCATTCAAGGGATTTGTGCCAGAAAGAAGTTAGTCAAGTTCAGCAGTGTAACGTCCCTCTCCACCTCGACCGAGAACTCACAGTGTAAGTGAACATCACTGTAAGTATCGACTATAAAACTTTGTCAAGTTGTGGTCATAATTGATAGGGTTAACGACTGAAAGCTTCGAACGACTAAAACGACATTTGGCGACGAACCCACTAGGGGTAAGGGCCTTTCTGGAAAAGGGAAACTGAGAAACTCATTGAATGATTGTTGTGTGTGTGTAAATGCTAAGTGAATAGAGGGTAGTGTCTAATTACTAGCGTGACAGCCTTTGGAATATTTAGTGGAGTCGTTTAAAAAGGAAATAGACACTTACTCATAATTATAGAGGAAAAGGTTAATATGATTAAAAAGAAAAAGAAAAAACCCTTTTTCATTAACCTTTATACAATGCCTTATGTATAGATAAAAAGATCCTTTTACACCACATTATATGTGTTGAAATAATTCAAGGCTAATATGACAAACAACTATATATATATATATATATATATATATATATATATATTAAAAGATAGCACATTGGGATACGTTTGTAGCAAAAACATATTGATAGACAACCATTATTAAAGAAAAAACCCTTAGAAGTCATAATCTTTGAATCTTTTATATGTTGTGGAGCATCATATTATGCTATATATATATATATATATATATATATATATATAGAATGGGACATTATTTGGCTTTTCTTAAATGTGTGAATATTGTGGTAATGCTTAGTTTTCACATAAGAGATTTATATTATATAAAATGGAAATGTTCCACAAAAAACCTCAAGCACTATCAGAAATTGGAAAAGGGTTAATATAATTAAAATAGAAAGGGTAGTGCAGTTAAAGGAAAAAGCGAGGGATACTATGGAAAGGTTAAAAAATTACCAAAAGAGAAGTGATTTAGTTGCCGAGTTTTGGGCAATATCATTTATCCCACATACGCTGGGGAAGGAAAAGGAGGGCGCTGTGAACTTATTAAAGAAGAACAAGTACGAAGGGTGAGAGTGCGCTCTTGGAGGCCGAGGAAGCCTACTAAAGAGATCACAGTTGACCAAGCCCAAGCGATTTTTTTTTTACCCTTGAGCGTCTCTGTACCTGCATTTGTTTAATTGGTAGATGTCTGGTTTAATTGAAAAATGTTTTCATTATGAATGGAATTTATAAGTTTTTCTTTTGTTTAATTGGAATATGTTTGGTTTAACTGGAAGATGTTTTGTTTATGAATGGAATTTAGAAGTTTTGCTTGCCCGAGTCCTTATTAAGGAAAAATCCACTGCTTTTCTTTTGTCCATTGCATGTTATTTTATCATTTTATAAGTGGAAATAAGGTAGCCACCTTATGCACTGCTCCTTGCATATATGTTTATCTTGAATGCCGTATCGCAGGTCCGGCAAATTCTCTGTGTATGATATATCCTCCTCTTTAAGCTGCATGTGAAATCGCAGTTCTGGAAGACCATCCTGGGATACTAGTTAATTGCATATAAGATGGTATCTGCGTGTTCAGCAAGTTTTTTTTCTTCTGTGTGATATATCCCTTTTAGCTGCATGTGAAACCGCAGTATGTTGGTTATTTGCATATGGTGTTATTACAGTGAAGATGAATTCGTAGATTGAAGAGGCCATCGTTTTTTCTAGTTTACTGCACATAGTTTGTTGAGCCGAATATGAAATCGTAGATTTCAATTCCCATCTTAGTCTGTTGTTTATTGCATATAGCATTACATTGGTGAATGTGAAAACACAGATTTAGAAGCCTATCTTGGTATGTTGATTCTTGCATATAATTTTTACAGGATGAATGTAAAATTGCTATGCCATTTTGTATAGCCAACGTAAGAACACTAACCCAGTATCTGGCTTAAATTAATTTATAATCCTGAGCTTTCGCGGTCCCCAGCTTAGCGTTTTGGATCTGCATGAGATCAATAGTTGAGAGTATCCATTTCTGTATGTTATTTTTCAGCATGCTGTCCTTGCATAGAGGTTTAATGGCTGAAGGTGGAGTCGCAGATCTAGATGGATGCTTTGCATGTTATTTAATTTTTATCTATCAGCCAAATCTTAAAATCGCTAACCAAGATGCCTCTGCATTGGTTTTTTTTCACTCACCGATTTGAAAATCACAGATCCTCTTACTCATTTGAGGAAATCCACATCGTAGCCTTTCGTATGGCTGAAGACGAGTAAGATCATGCCGTAGATCTTGAATAGATATTTTAAATTCGTTTGTATATTTGTTTTCTTTAAAAATGGTAATCCTTTTGACCTATAAGATCCTGGGAAAAACTGTTGACTATTTTTGGAATAAAAATATATTGTGAGGAACCTCTTCGGCACGAGTTGGTGTCCATACCCTTTCAGATTTGTTTCCTGTCTTATCTGCAATTGAAGGATTTAATCTATCTATACGCTTCTTGAAGTTTTGTAAAACCTTGTTTACTCCTTGGTTCCCAATTTTCTATGATAGCTGGTGCATGACCCTAAATTACAGTAAATGTATTGCTGTCCTAGTTACATTACACTGCAGTTGCAATTAAATTCGTTGAGAACTTGCGATCTTCAGGATGCTGTTGTGATCTTAAGTATATATATATATATATTGCACTAGAGATGAATCTATTTTTTTGTAGATGTCAGTATGTTTCTGATAGACTTGGTACATCGATATGAAATTGCATGTTAGCACAGTAGTTGGGTTCCTAACACACAATAACACATACATACTTCATGGGAACATCAAGCGAAATCCGTCACTTGAATTAGTAGGATTATCTTATACATGAAAGCAAAATACACTTGTACACTTGTATTGTGAAATAAAGGGAGTGTGGTATTATGAACAATCCAAATTAATGGCCCAATATGGGTAGCTGGTTAGCACTGTGTTGATTAACGGTGTGGTCAAACCGTGAAACATGTTTTAAAACACTTGGGGATGTTCCTTTTACCTTAGTGGGTTCGTTGCCCAAGCTCGGGGGTGACTCTAGGTGGGACAAAGCATGCGAGATAGAGTCGGTTGGTTGGGTGGAAAGTCGAAGTCGAGCTTTCAGTCAGTCCAGTCTTTTAACTTAGAAAATGAAGTTTTAATTACTAGTTGTTAGTGTTAGTCATTAAAGTGGCTAGCTGCATTTATATAATGAGTTTATATTTTCCTCTTTGAATAGTTGAATATTTTAATGCTAAGTTGTGAAGTGCAGGGAAGGAGTTGTAATGAGGATGAGGATGATGAAAGTATGGTAGGGCACCATACAGTATATATGCATTCGATTATGAAAAAGATTATTTTATTCTATTCATCAAACTGTAATTGTCTAACCCTCTTGTATCTTAACAGATTCCTCGAGGATTCTTGTCCTGTCGCTTGTTGCTTGTGCTTCGAAGAGTGATGAATGATATAAGATTGGTGATATGGATTGTATTCATGCATAATTAAATTGTTGATATAGATCTATATCATTCCAAGGACTAGTATGTGAACAAAACATTGTATCTGTCATGCCTATGTTAACTATGTCTATTGAATAACCTATGAATTGAGAAAGATCTCCTAATCATGGTTGTATAGAATTATTGAAGTGCTTGCAGGACAAGTAGTCGAATCATCCTGCAATGACAAGAACTCAAGGTAAATATAAATGTACTCAAGGAAATTATAAATGAACATCACCTACATGTACTTGTGTATGTCTCCTATATAGTCTGGTTGTAAAGTAAGTGACAAATGGAGGTAGTGAAAATAACCTCTTGGTATTCCTTGCTTGTAGTATGAAATGTCCTTATGACTTAAGTTGGTTTAAGAGGTTTGCAAAGTAGCATGAGGAACACATGGAAAATAATAAAGAATATGCATGTTATCTTTTGGTATTCCTTAAGGATGTTTATGGTCAAGCAACGAGAAAAAATGAGCTTAATCCAATTGATATAACTAAGTCTTCTTGATGTACAACAAAACAATTTCGCATTCCTTCTAAGACAGTTAAGTTGGGATGTCACAATTTTGAGTGTCCTTGATGTTGTTTATCTTAGGTGTTTTTGGTTTATTACCTTTTACTTTCTCATGGTGAGGATGTTGTATAAATTCTTATTACGCATGAATTGAATCTAAGAAGGATTGTTTAGGGAAGATTGCTCCTTATTTTCTTATTAAGGTTGTTGCTAACAGATTGGACTCCTCTGTAGTAATAGTGTAAACAAAATCTTTACCCTTCTTTGCCTCATATTGGCACCCAGGTATAATAGGGACATTACATATGGTATCAGAGCAAAAGTCGAAACACTCGGGCCTATCTGGGCTCAAAAATGATTGTACCTATTATGTTTTTGTAAATTGATGATCAGATTGGCTTGAGATAACAGGAATCAATGGACTCACATTGATCTACAACAGAAGTACCGTAAAGAGCAGCAACTTCAAGTACTTATGTATTGGTTGACCTTGTAGTTATGCAGGAATAACCTCTCCACTTCAATGTGAGGCCCAATGAGGTAAGTACATAGCTATGTTGATATTTTGCTTACTTTGAAGATGTTTTTATCCACGATTACAACAAGTGTATCCTCTCCTTTTGAGTTGCACAAAATTTTTGGTAAAGGTATGGAAGTCTGCATAAATGTGCATAAGACAAATAAATTTGTTTGAGAAGCAACCTTTAGGGCTTACATTCATAGTTGGACTAACCGTTAATGAACTGATACATATTGGTAAGGAACTGGTGAATAGGAATTTAAAGTTCTGTACCTTTTGTTTGCTATTTAGCAATGAATAAAATTGTATAATGAACTAATACATATTGGTAAGGAACTGGTGAATGGGAGTTTAAAGTTCTGCACCTTTTTGCTATTTAGCAATGAATAAAATTGTATAACGAACTAATACATATTGGTAAGGAACCGGTGAATGGGAATTTAAAGTTCTGCACCTTTTGTTTGCTATTTATCAATGAATAAAATTGTATAATGAACTGATACATATCGGTAAGGAACTGGTGAATGGGAATTTAAAGTTCTGCACCTTTTCTTTGCTATTTAGCAATGAATAAAATTGTATAATGACCTGATATATATTGGTAAGGAACTGGTGAATTGGAATTTAAAGTTCTGTACCTTTTCGTTTGCTATCTAGCAATGAATAAAACGTGACTCATAAGGATATGTTTCCACTCTTTTTAGAAGTCCCATCATGTCTTGAAAAGTAAGCAAAAACTGACTTAACACCATTTTAGGAAAAGGGGAGTAAGATGACAAGGTAGCTATTGATGAGTTTTGATGAATAAATCATTTAAAAGAGTAAATATATTACCCCAAAATCCTAGCAAGTGCAACCAAATTCATTATGTGCAAATCTAACTGAGAACATAAGTGATGCTGAAAGGATGACTATATTAAAAAGTGCATATTGTTAGGATTATGCAGGTATAAGAAAATATACCAAATGAATGTTAGTAGTAAGGCATAACTGCATAAATGCTAACACCTTTATGAACAAATTATTGTTAACTAAGAACAATTGTTTCTAGTTGGGGATAATAGTTTTCATAGGAACTATCGGTTCTCAAGTTTTGGGTCCATAAAGAAACAACAGGAACATACCCTTGATGCTTCCCCTATAGGTGCGCAGAGCAATAGCATATGGCCTTGCGGCCTAAATGGACATAAACCTGAGGTAAAAATTTATCATAGAATTGCCATTTTTTTGTTTTGCAAATAGTGGGGAATGATTATATAAGATGCTATGTTGTGAACTGTTATAAAGTAGAACATGGTTTTCTTGAAGAATCTCCATTTAGATTTCCATTAACTACTAAATGAGTGCTAAGTGTATGTATAAATTGAATGAAAAAGTTGTGGTTAGATGCAATGTAATGCAAGAGAAGCCTAGGAAATCAGGCTATGCAAGCATAGAGACTATCGATCTTTCATACATACTCACAAGGTACGACAACAAATCTTTCAAAGACATGAAAGTAGATTTACTTATGAAATTAGGCTACAGTGCAGCCGAGGTAAGTAACAAAATACGTTGTGCTTAAGAAATCAATAGAATGCCTTAGTGGTAAAAGGAGTGCACTAGTATAAAGACTCTTATCTTATGAATGAGGAATGAAGCAAGGCATGGCTTATATTAAAAAGTTTGATGTTCTTTGAATCAATGATATGATGAGCTAACCATCTATGGAGTAATTGCAAGCATGAAAAATTGTGGCCATGTAGAAGGCAATAATTTCAGGACTATAATGAGTTAAGAAGATATGAGAAAGATCTGATGTGAAAAGTTGTCACCATGAGGAGTGGTTATGGAGGTAGTGAATGAAAGCTACCTTGTTTTTCCCCCGGGCCAGTGAGGGACCACTATGCATTCTGGGGACACATAGATGTAAGAAATTTTGGTTAAAACTCATTCCGCACACATTAAGAGGACTATCACAAGAGTGGGGGGACTCTGTGAAGAGAATAACCTCTAGGAACTATGGGGGTGTGCGAGAACGGAGTGCCTCAGCTAGGTGAAGGACCCTGAAGAGCACAAAAAAGAGATATGCCTAAGGAAGGGTATCGTCCTCATGTTGGGTGGCTTGAATCGGTACTTGGAGTACTGTTAGCACTTGATGTGTTGGGATGGAGGACATCTAGAGAAAGAAATAATGGTGAAGCGCCCTGAATAGCACAAGAAGGAGATACACCTAAAGAAGGGTATAGGGTATCGTCCATGTGTTTGGTGGCTTGTATCGGGACATGGAGTACCATTAGCACTTTGAGTACTGGGATGGAGGACATCCAGAGAAAAGAATAACGCTGAAAAAAGGTATGTACAATACAGGTAAACTGGTTCCTATATTTTTATTTATTGGCAATATAACTGACATGTTATGAAAGTTGTACGGTCTTAGATTCCTAAGTTATACATTGTTAACAATGTCGATGTAGTAGACATGCATATATATGCTTAAAATGCAGGTTTGGTGACCTAACCCCACCTGTCAAGAGGGATTTAGAAATATAAAAGCAAGCATTAAGAACCTGAAGAAGAAATAGAGACGAGGCTAGGAAAACAGGTAACACCGAGGATGGTGTTAAATCAAGGGGGAGAGGATGTAACGTCCCTCTCCACCTCGACCGAGAACTCACAGTGTAAGTGAACATCACTGTAAGTATCAACTATAAAACTTTGTCAAGTTGTGGTCATAATTGATAGGGTTAATGACTGAAAGCTTCGAACAACTAAAACGACATTTGGCGACGAACCCACTAAGGGGAAGGGACTTTCTGGAAAAGGGAAACTGAGAAACTCATTGAATGATGGTTGTGTGCGTGTAAATGCTAAGTGAATAGAGAGTAGTGTCTAATTACTAGCCTGACAACCTTTGGAATATTTAGTGGAGTCGATTAAAAAGGAAATAGACACTTACTCATAATTATAGAGGAAAAGGTTAATATGATTAAAAAGAAAAAGAAAAAACCCTTTTTCATTAACCTTTATACAATGCCTTATGT
>LPNX010176987.1:82854-93184 GCA_001517045.1 Pseudotsuga menziesii
AATTTCCTATTAGCACAGTAGTCGTGTTCCTAACACACAATAACACATCCATACTTCATGGGAACATCAAGCGAAATTCGTCACTTCAATTAGCAGGATTATCTTATACATCAAAGCAAAATACACTTGTACACTTGTATTGTGAAATAAAGAGAGTGTGGTATTATGAACAGTCCAAAGTAATGGCCCGATATGGGTAGCTGGTTAGCACTGTGTTGATAAACGGTGTGGTCGAACCGTGAAACATGTTTTAAAACACTTGGGGATGTTCATTTTATCTTAGTGGGTTCGTCACCCAAGCTCGGGGGTGACTCTAGGCAGGATAACGCACGCCAGATAGAGTCAGTTGGTTGGGTGGAAAGTCGAAGTCGAGCTTTCAGTCGGTCTAGTATTTTAACTTAGAAAATGAAGTTTTAATTACTAGTTGTTAGTGTTAGTCGTTAAAGTGGCTAGCTGCATTTATAAAATGAGTTTATATTTTCCTCTTTGAATAGTTGAATATTTTAATGCTAAGTTGTGATTTTAATGCTAAGTTGTGAAGCGTAGGGAAGGAGTTGTAATGAGGATGCGGATGATGAAATTATGGTAGGGCACCATACAGTATATATGCATTCGATTATGAAATAGATTATTTTATTCTATTCATCAAAATGTAGTTGTCTAACCATGTTGTATCTTAACAGTTGCTTCGGGGATTCTTGTCCCGTCGCTTGTTGCTTGTGCTTGGAGGAGCGATGAATGATATAAGATTGGTGATATGGATTTATTCATGCATAATTAAATTGTTGATATAGATCTATATCATTCCAAGGAATAGTATGTGAACAAAACATTGTATTTGTCATGCCTATGTTAACTATGTCTATTGAATAACCTATGAATTGAGAAAGATATCCTAATCATGGTTGTATAGAATTATTGAAGTGCTTGCAGGAAAAGTAGTCGAATCATCCTGCAATGACAAGAACTCAAGGTAAATATAAATGTACTCAAGGAAATTATAAATGAACATCACCTACATGTACTTGTGTATGTCTCCTATATAGTCTGATTGTAAAGTAAGCAACAAATGGAGGTAGTGAAAATAACCTCTTGGTATTCCTTGCTTGTAGTATGAAATGTACTTATGACTTAAGTTGGTTTAAGAGGTTTGCAAAGTAGCATGAGGAACACATGGAAAATAATAAAGAATATGCATGTTATCTTTTGGTATTCCTTAAGGATGTTTATGGTCAAGCAACGAGAAAAAATGAGCTTAATCCAATTGGTATAACTAAGTCTTCTTGATGTACAATAAAACAATTTCGCATTCCTTCTAAGACAGTTCAGTTGGGATGTCACAATTTTGAGTGTCCTTGATGTTGTTTATCTTAGGTGTTTTTGGTTTATTACCTTTTATTTTCTCATTGTGAGGATGTTGTAGAAAGTCTTCTTACGCATGAATTGAATATAAGAAGGACTATTTAGGGAAGATTGCTCCTTATTTTCTTGTTAAGGTTGTTGCTAACAGATTGGACTCCTCTGTTGTAATAGTGTAAACAAAATCTTTACCCTTCTCCACCTCATATTGGCACCCAGGTATAAGAGGGACATTACAAGTAGATTATGGGAAGAATGCTCTCAAAACGAAGCTCAGTTAGCAGCTCGAGAAGAAAGGATGGGAAGTGAAGATCAAGCTCTCATGGTACAATCCAAGTAAGGCAAAACTAGCCACCATAGAGGTAAGCGCTCTCACCAAAGGAGTAACTTTATAAATCCTCGAGATATGTCTAAGTACATTTCCTAGAGATTGTCCTAGAAACAAAAGTAGCTCCCACAAGAAAAAGGGAAACAAGAGAAGACATCATGATCATGCTGCAAAGGATGATGAACCTTCCCCAAAGAGAATTAGACAAGACAGTGATGATTCTTCAAGTGATGAAGAATATGTTCTGATCTCTGCTCTCATGGGAACTATCACACATGGTAGCAATGATTGGTTTATAGACAGTGGTGCTTCCAAACATATGACTAGATTCAAGGAATCCTTTGTGAAACTATCTGAACATGAATCACCTCACAAAGTGAAACTTGGAGATGACTACCAGTATCCAATAAAAGGTAGTGGTGAATCCTCATACAAGCTAGACTCTGGAAATTCTATCAAGATGAAATATGTATTGTTTGTACCTAGACTAAAGAAGAACCTCCTCTCCATATCCACTTTGGATCCAAAAGGAATGAGGGTTGCATTTGTAGATGGTCAAGTACTCATGTGGCCAAAGGGAAAGTCTTTTGATGATGCATTAGTGATTGGGGAACAAGAAGGAGGACTATACAAATTGAAGGGTCAACCAGAACAAGATTTGGTTCATGAATCGGTAGAACCAAATGAGCTTTGGCATAGAGGGCTTGCACATGTGCATTACAGAGCACTACCACTTGCAAGCAAAGTTGTTGAAGGTGTATGCAAAGGATGTGTGAAAGGGAAGAACACAAAGAAGACATTTCCAAGTAGTGAGAGCAAGGCAAAAGGAATCTTGGAAATCATCCACTCCGATGTATGCAGTTCAATGTCAACCAGTTCACTAAGTGGGTATGTATACTATGTTTCTTTTAATGATGATTTTTCTAGAAATACATGGATATACTTTTTAAAGAACAAAGATGAAGTATTTAGCAAGTTCAAGGAATTCAAAGGCTTGATCAAGAACCACACAAAAAAAAGATCAAGACCTTTCGATCCGATAATGGCGGAGAATTCACATCAAATGAATTCAAAGAGCTATGCAAAGACTCAGGGATTAAGAGGGAGTTATCCACTCCATATAATCCACAACATAATGGGATTGTAGAAAGAAAGAATAGAATGATCATGGAAGCAGCAAGGGCGATGCTTCATGATCAAGATCTTCCCATGCATCTATGGGAAGAAGCTACCAAAACAACGGTATATGTACAGAACCTTACTCCACACAGAGTACCACTAGTGGAAAATGAGAGATTAGTGACCAGGAGACCAAAAGTTTTGGTCACCACAATTTTTTTCAAGGGATAAATGACCAAAATTGATAAATTTAAGTGAGTTAACTAAAAAAGACCAAGATAAATGACCAATTTTGGTCACTGGATAAAAACTAATTGAAAACGACCAAGATAAATGACCAATTTTGGTCACTGGATAAAAACCAATTGAAAACGACCAAGATAAATGACCAAATTTAGTCACTGGATATCTAGACTAAAAATGACCACATGACAATTGGTCATTTATTTGGTCATTTTTTATTCTTGCGATCTTCTTATCACTCCTAATTAATTAATTATGATTAATAACCAATGTAATTGCTAGACATTCTTTGAAGGTGAAGTCCATAATTTTAGGTCTTCTTCCTGATTATCATTCCTTTACGTCACATTAATTGTTTTCATTAAATAACTTAAATTCCAGCTACGTCTAAGTAGTTTTTTTGATATAATGAAGTGTGCTCCAACTTGAAAATAATTATAATAAAATAGTTAATGTTATATTGTTACTCATGAAGTGTAAAATTTGTGATATTACACATATATGACTACTTAATTAAGGAGTAAACTAGTGAATCGACCATTTGCTGCACATATCGGACGACTTGGCTCGCGTGAGCGGTCATGTCCGACATTGCCGGTCGTCCGATCGGTGCAAATGATCGGGCAAATAGGTCCTGACCTTAATTAATGTGTTTAAAATAAGTTTCATTGAAAATATATCTTTTTTTTCAGGTAGAAATTAATTAAGAGTATTCAATTGTTTAAAATTGTAAAAATTTGAAAGAACAATATTTTTTTGCATTTTTTTGATTAAAATATTTAAGAAAATTTTATTTGTCAATTGAAATACAATTATTTATATTGTCTTTCATTTGTCAAAAGCAATATAAATAATTGAAATTAAAACCCCTTGCAAATACGCAAGTTATGTATATAAACCTACCACATATAGCTTTACTAACACATAACTTTACTATTTATGCCCTTTTAATTGAAATTAAAACCCCTTTCAAATACCTGGGTATGAACCTACCACACATAACTTTACAATTTATTCCCACCCACATGCAACTAATGAAACTTTACACACTTCTTGCTCGGGCCTTTAAGTTAGACTGGGTTAACATATTTAATTGGTTGGTTGCTAATCTAATTTAAGAGCAGGTTGTCACAATAGCTTGAACAAAACTTCCATGATAAAGGTTTATTTTTTCAACAATTTTTTTTCTTGATTATTTATGTAAAATGATTTGACAAAGTTATTAATTAAAATAAAAAAATAAGTGAATTATTTTTGGTTTATTTCATTTGAACTGTGTTTTCTTTTAAAATTAAGATACAACATGAAAAGAATATTATAAGAAATATATTGCATCTATGTTATGGATAAAAGGGAAGAATGCAAAAGCAAGATGCCTCACTCAAATGAACAACAACGAAGCGAACCAACATACACTAAGGGTAAACCAAAACTCAAACAAGATACCAACAAGTCCACTAGGGATCCTATCTATCCACTAAAGGCACAAATGCCCCACACTTTATGGCCGAAGAATGAACTATTAGAGAACTATAATAAATTTAGACTCAAAGAACCACCATTACCATTAAATGACTTGGGTACTAAACCAACATACCTCAACCAAGTTAAGGTTCATGGAGCCAACTTTGTATTTGTGTAATCATTTTGATCAAGGAAAAACCAAAAAGGCACATTGATATCTGTTATCCCACTTTTAAAAATGAAAGGATGTTGGGAGGAATTGCATGTGTGGTGTTGTCCCATACCCATCATATCCCTTAAATGGACTATCATTTGGATTTAACTTTGGCTTCAATTTTCCCCAAGTAGTACCCTTTAGACTATAGATACTAGTAAGTAAATGAACCCAAAGCAAACTCACTAATATTCTTTTATATAAATAGTTATATAAAAGTAAAACATTAAAACATTAACCATATATAAATACAATTGACAAATATTTCTTTTTATATAAGTAGTTATATAAACGTGAAACGTTAATATTTCTTTTATGATACATCTATAGGATGGATAAAGTAAAGAAGATGAATATTAAACACACAAACAAACACGTTACAACCGAAAAATAAAGCAGTGATAGCTGTCACTTTCGTTTTGGCCAAGATAATTTGGAATATGATATAATTAAAAGGTATCAAGTATTCACCTTATTTCGTCTTTTCAGTCGAGCCCCTTCGGAGTTGATCACCACCAACATGATGAAGAGCGAGCCGCGTGGGGAAAACAGAGGGTTCGTTTGTTGGTTTCACTTTCTTTCCCCATTTAGTC
Source organism: Pseudotsuga menziesii (assembly GCA_001517045.1). NCBI lineage: Eukaryota > Viridiplantae > Streptophyta > Pinopsida > Pinales > Pinaceae > Pseudotsuga > Pseudotsuga menziesii. The sequence continues at coordinate 88,175 of LPNX010176987.1, forward strand.
GAGCCCTTCCAATTTGATCACCGTCGACATGATGAAGAGCTAGCGGCTTGGGGAAGAATAGAGGGTTCATACGGTGGTTGCCATATTGGACAGCTTTCCTGGAGTTTATTCTGGTAATTGCTGTGGTAATTCGCGGGAGATTTTGTTATTACAGAAATAGAATGTTGATGTTGGTTAATTGGCGGGAGGGAGTGATATTACTTGGGTTAATATATATGCACGAGCAGGGTTGGAATTTCAAATGGAGGACACCCGTCAAAATTTCCAGTAATCATCAAAATCTGAAACGTTTTCTGTATTCTAAACCAGATTTTGACGGTCTCCCTAAAATCTTAGCTGTATTTGACGGGTAAATTGGCCCATGACGGGCATTTACCCGTCAAATTCCATCCCTCCACGAGTGATAGCCTCTACAATGGAGATGAAGAGGGCATCAGACCGGACATGGAGGCTTTTGAAGAGGCACGCAAGGACATCCTTAGTTGCAGAGCTGAAATCCTCGGGTTCTTTCCAGGTAAGCCAAATTCTTCTGATATTTTTGCATCTAGTGTTAAACTATTAGGGATTAATTGTTAAAAATTCTTCTGATATTTTTGCATCTAGTGTTAAACTATTAGGGATTAATTGTTAAAAAATTTCTGGATACTCTTCAAGTATGCAAAAGCCTCAAATTGTCAAATTCGTCACGTGTAACTTCTGTTGTGCCTGCAAATAAGAGAGACAAGGTCTAAGTGGATAGTACGGAATCTCCACTGCTAATATTGAGGATTTGTATTCGGATATGACTTTTCTTAGGGTTCTGCTTCTCCTGCTGTTGGCAACTGCTTTTATTTCTACTAAGATTTAAGGTTTGGACCTTTAGTTTTCCCTTGACACCTTTGAAAACCTTGAGGCTTGTAGTAAGTAATTATGGATAACAAATTTCACAATTGTCATCACAAGAACATAGCAGTTCACTATTTCTTAGATGACAGAATAACACTTTTGAGGCAACTATTATGTGCCGAGACAATTTCTTTTTGTTTGGACACTAGTCTTTAGCTTGGAGTTAATCACTCCATTTATTCAATGAAGAACACTCGTGGCTCAATTTCTTTAGTTCAATATCATGTAGCTGTTGCTAAATGCTATAGGAAGCAAAGCCTTATTCCTTTTATTTCTCTGGATTGTGACAAGTGGCTTCAATACCTTGATGTTTGATGAAGAATCCGTCCACCAACCTGATATGGAACAAGGATGAGAATGGCCTGCTACAGGGTCTTGACCGGATCAAGAATTTGTTGCTAAGCCTAGATATTTTTATTTCACTTGGGTGACTATAAACCGCTCATAGAAACCCCTGAGATGTTGTTTCATAGATGAGACCTACGATAACATATGTTTGATACCCTTGGGGGATCAAAACAAGTGATGATGTGCATCTACTTGCCCAAAATTACCTATGTCATTGTCACATGCAATGTTGTTGGTATAGAATATAATTCTGAGGTTGATCTTTAAGTATACCAAAGCCTCCTAAGAGGGTCTGAAAATGTTATTTTTACTAGTCTTACCCCTTGCTATGAACATAGGTTTTTTTATAATAATATGCTTATAAATCATGTTCAGATTTCTTCAAAATTTTGTCCCAAAGCTTGATTTATGACTGCTTACTATTTTTTAGGGCCTAAGCATGCTCAATAGTGCTTAGATAGCCCAGAGAAAACCCAAGTGACCACCCTTGCAAAACTGGGGTAATAGATGCCATGCATTTTTATGGTCCAGGTAAGGCAATATATGTGATTCCTCTCCCTCTATTATGAATTAAAATGGTCATGACTATAATATGACTGCTTACTGCTTTTTGATGGTGTAAGCATGCTATGACTATAATAGGTGAGGATATGTTTTCAATTTATTTATTAAGGGTCTATGACAATTATATATCTCTATTATTAAGACTTCATTAGACTAAAATTACAAAATTGAGACTTTTTTTAAAGATACAATACATTACGTAATATGTTGATACTCTAGAAAGGTTGTAGCCAATAGGCCAAAGGAGATTAAAAAAAAATATTTTCTCATGCTATTTAATTAACTAATACCTAGTTGGTTTCAACCACATTTTTTCAATTAGCAATTTATGCCCTTAATTTTGAAGCTTACCTACTCTGTTTATCCAAAGTCATGGTAATCAGTTCCAGTTAGTTATGAAAATTATATAGTCCACATGATTGATTTTGTTGTTTAGGAATTTTATAAAATACTTAGATCATATTCAAATGTTCTCTAGCTGAGATGGTACTGTCAGGTGAATTGTTTCCTCCAATTGTGTAATGAGATATCAAATATCAAATATCATGATTACCCAATTGGGGCACAAATTTTAACTTCGAATCATTGATACAATTGGTGTAATTCTAAATTGGAGTTGTCCTCAGAACGATTTTCTGCAAACTACGCGATATTACATAAAGTAGAGGTGAGATTTGCAGCCTCCAAATTTCTTTCCTTCGCTAATAGAAGGTAAAATCTTGAATAGGTTTTATGGATATTTTCATTGTATCTTGAAGCAATGGCCATTCTTCCTCAGCTTGTACTATTGCAAAGATCAAGGACTATTAATAGTATGACTAGGAATTGTGTCTTCCTTCTATGGTATGCTTTTTCTGTATAATGTAGTATTTGGAAGTCTCCAGTTTCGATCATTATGATTCTCTCATTAGAATTATGAAATTGCTTAGGATCTTGTTAAGCTGTTTTGTTGCTTTTCTATTGATCTTGAATCTAAATTCTATCATGCTAGAACATGAGCCTCCATCGTTCTAGGGTAAAGAATAAGTGGATCACTACCCTGGAATACTGGAAGAATACTGCCTGAGATCATTTTACAGAGCTGCCTGGACACGAGTTAAAAATAGATCTGCTTCATTTGCAGTTAGATCAAACTTTATAAAATATTATGCTGCAAGTTTGAAACCCCATTTCCTTTGGAATTAGTCTGCTGTGACTTGCATCAATCCTCAGGTTCTGTGTGTTGGAGAGGATGATCACTTTTCAAACACAAATAGATCAGAAATAGGTCTGAGGGTCTTGTGATCCAAAATATGTTTCTTTTTTATTGATCTAAATTGATGACTGAGTGGAAAATGCGCTCCAGGATATCATTAAAGCAGAAAATTTTGATGATCAGCGCCTGGCCCACCTCCAGTTCATTGATTTCAGGCACACTTCCAAGATGCCATTGAAGTGCATCATGAATCTACTATTCATGTCATGATTCTATAGGATCCATTGAGGTCATACATTTATTCCTGAGTTTGAATGGCTCAAAACTGCCCACCTTTCTCTAACAATTTTAAACCTGTCATCAAGCTGCCTGTGTTTTGTTTCAAACAGCAAGCTTTCATTTATTTGCTTGAAAGGATTTCCACTCAATAAAAAGTCTTCCAAATATGCTTTTGTTGAAATGAGGAGTGTATCTAAGGTTGGGCATCAAATCTCATACTAGACACCTCCAATGCTACTGCCTAACTCATGCTGGAAATCATTGATAGGCAGGACATGAGCTTCAAGTTGATCTGGGCAACTCGGAAGTGCCCATATCTGTGTTTAAGTCCCCTTTTCACTGATGTTAGGAAGTGAAATAATCCTAGAAGTGCCTAGAACACACCCATACTTGCTTTCTTACTGTCCAGAATTGATTTACAGCTGTTATTATGTAACGGACTTTCCCAAAAACTCAGGAAAACCTAGGTAAACACCCCATCCAAACAGGGGGATAACACAGCATTTGTAGATTGCAATTATGTCATTCTAGTGATTATTTTTAAAAGAAATGTTTGAGTTAGGTTGTATTTTTGTTTTTTGTTTTTTTTTTAATTTGAAAAAATGTGGGTTCAGTGCCCGTTTTGGTCAAATTTTCGGTTTTTTAAATTTTTTTAGGAAACCGGACCAGTCAACCCTGTGAACCGGTCAGACCGGCCGGTTTTGCCGGTTTCGATAACACTGGATTTAAATGCAAATAAGAGAGACGAGGTCTAAGTGGATATTACAGAATCACCACCGCTAATATTGAGGATTTGTATTCGGATCTGACTCTGCTTAGGGTTCTGCTTCTCCTGCTGTTGGCAACTGCTCTTATTTTTGCTAAGATTTAAGGTTTGGACGTTTAGTTTTCCCCTGACACCTTTGAAAACCTTGAGTCTTGTAGTAAGTAACCATGGATAACAAATTTCACAATTGTCATCACAACAACATAGCAGTTCACTATTTCTTAGATGACAGAATAACACTTTTGAGGCAACTATTATGTGCCGAGACAATTTCTTTTTGTTTGGACACTAGTCTTTAGCTTGGAGTTAATCACTCCATTTATTCAATGAAGAACACTCGTGGCTCAATTTCTTTAGTTCAATATCACGTACCTGTTGCTAAATGCTATAGGAAGCAAATCCTTATTCCTTTTATTTCTCTGGACTGTGACAAGTGGCTTCAATACCTTGATGTTTGATGAAGAATCTGTCCACCAACCTGATCTGGAACAAGGATGAGAATGGCCTGCTACAGGGTCTTGACCGGATCAAGAATTTGTTGCTAAGCCTAGATATTTTTATTTCACTTGGGTGACTGTAAACTGCTCATAGAAACCCCTAAGATGTTGTTTCATAGATGACACCTGCGATAACATATGTTTGATACCCTTGGGAGATCAAAACAACTGTTGATGTGCATCTATTTGCCCAAAATTACCTATGTCGTTGTCACATGCAATGTTGTTGGTATAGAATATAATTCTGAGGTTGATCTTTAAGTATACCAAAGCCTCCTAAGAGGGTCTAAAAATGTTATTTTTACCAGTCTTACCCCTTGCTATGAACATAGGTTTTTTTTTATAATAATATGCTTATAAATCATGTTCAGAGTTTTTCAAAATTTTGTCCCAAAACTTTATTTATGACTGCTTACTATTTTTTAGGGCCTAAGCATGCTCAATAGTGCTCAGATAGCCCAGAGAAAACCCAAGTG
>LPNX010177008.1:0-20461 GCA_001517045.1 Pseudotsuga menziesii
TCTAGTTCTCACACAACTTATTGTAAAAAAAAAAATTCAACGAGTTGGTGTTGTGAGTCACTTATTCTTGTAGGGGTATTATCTTATATGTTAGTTAAAAGAACATTGAAGTAGTTATTTATACTTGATAATAAAAAGATATGTTCAATAAAAAATATTGTGAATAAGGATGACTTTTAAACTTGTTTAGAAATAAGGTCAACATGCAATCACTACTATATTATCTAATAACTAAACAAAAGTATAACAAACCAACATTGGGATGACAACAAAAGTTAATATAAAATTCACCAGAATCAAAAGGTGAACCATAACCACGATCCGTCGGAAGTCCATGACAAGATCACACGATTTCCATTGTATGATGATGGTTCTTCCCCGGGAACAAAACTCCAATTCCTTAGAAATGCAACTCAATTATTTCCAATTTTTTTAATCTCGTCTCCCCTCTTCATCTATGGAGTCATTCTCTACTTGTTACGATCATTCTCTACTGGTTACAATCATAAAATAGGGAGAAAATATATTTTCAAAGAATTGTGAAGTATTGCAGCTCTTGCACCTAGATGTCCGTGGAGCTATCCTATGACCAAAGCATAGGGGTTAAGTTTAAAAAGTAAATTTGACCCTTATGGTGTGAATACATCGAAGTATGCTCCCATCTTTTCACTCATTTATTTGACACAGAAAAGCAAACCCAAGTCACTGGAATTCAGAAGTATTACATTTAATTACATTAAACGTAAGATCTTCTTGAGATTTACAATTATTATTATCTTTCTTTATAAAATTAAGATCTTCTTGAGATTTACAATGATTATTATTTTGCTTTATAAAATAAATTAATCTAAAATAGGTTGTATTGATTTAACATAATGAAAAGAGTTGTCTAACCAGCAGACGATTTTTTCCATATCTCCGGCGGATTCTGGCTGAAAATCCAAATGGTCCCCTAGTTAGACAACTCCATAATGAAATTCCAAGTGTTTTGTATGTGAGCTATCTTTCCACGCATTTTTCCTTGTTAAGACAATTTCAGGTTAGTTCTCTTTATGCCATTTTTCCTTGTTAAAACAATTTCAGGTTAGTTCTCTTTATGTCAAATCTTTCAGCCTGGTGACCCCTTGTGATTATCCTTAGATACTTTTATCCTTTCATTAATAATACACCAACCTTGCTCATTCATTTTCTTTTGCTTTTACAAATTATTATTTTCAGGTCATTTCAAGTCTTTAACTTCGTTCACCCTGCAAAAGGTTTTCTTTAGCTATATTTTAAAGTGATATTGTCTTTCATTGTCTAAGTGATCTTTCTACTTCATACATACAAAATTCATGTACTCTTTGTTTCACCTAAAACAAAATATAAAATTCATGTACTCTTTGTTTCACCTAAAACAAAATATAAAGCTTTTAAAAATATTTTTAAAATGATTTTAAAATATTTTTTTTTTATGTTTTGGCTTAAAACAAAATGCAAAAAATATAAACACTAAACGTGGAATAGTAAACAAGATAGAACTAGAGTATGTGTTTATACTATATAGTCCTGCAAGTTACAAATATACCCTGCAAATTACAGATAAATTGTAAAGTTGTATCAATCTTTTTTAGAAACAAGTATAATATTAAAACTATAGCACCATTGCTACTTGGAAGTCCAGGATTAGTTCAAGTTTTCACCAAATCTACTTAGTTCAACTAGATATTCATTGGATTCTAGGGTTTATACCTATAATATGCAGAAGTATCCATTAGATTTACTGGGAAGTTCCAACACAACAATTCACAAATATGAAAAGAAATAAATACACAAACATGGAAAAACATACATTGTCTTCTTCTGAAATCATAAAATGTCATGGAGAATTCTAAATAGTCTTGAATTAAACAACCATCATCTATGACATGATATTATCAGAAAATGCCTTAACTCGTTAATTTGATAACAACAGCACAATCACCACACGAATCCTTCGAAGGGTTTTCACACCCTCGCGCATAACCATACTCCCAACCAAACTTTAATTGTGGAAACGTCGTTTGCGTTTACACCTATCAATGTTCCAAGGGGAAAACTACTTGTATATGAAGATAAACGGTACAATGTACAAAAATTAAGCATAAGTAGCCGGAGATACAGGTGAAATACTTATTCACAGGAACATCGGGGACATATTGCCCTTTAAAACACAAAATACAAAACCCCAATGAAGTCATTTGCAATCAATGGTTGATGATATTTTCAATACGAGTTAATATACACTATTAAAGGACTGTACATTTTAGGAAAAACATGAAAATCACTGAATCAATTAAAACAGTAAGTCTTAATTAGGGCTTAGGAAGTACATCAGTTTTGAAAAGTCACGGTTTGTCCTTCAATAAAATTAGGAGTTGGATTGTTTCAAAACACATCCTCTGCACTTGCCTTGCACCAGAGAAACAAATACAAACACATTTAAATTTTAAACCACAAAGTGAAAATATTTACGGCACTTCACAGTACAGTACATATACTATTCACTTATCCTGTTCATGAAGAACAACATCGAAACCAGATGAGGGAGCAGAATACTAGAAATATACCATGCCACAAACTTTCATGGAGCAAAAATAACTTGTGCATCAGTTCTAAAAAGCTCAAATTTTTACATATCAATAAATTTCAGAAATAGTTAAATCTCATCATTTGAACAATTAATTGACAGACATATTGAGCTGATTGGTTGTATAATTGATTCACATATATAAACAACAAACAGAAACACACACTTAACAGTCGATGCCATTCCATGAAGGAATGATGAATTGTACAATAATACATAAAACGTATTCTCATAGAGAAGGCTGGCAGAATTGTCAAGCATATGGTAGTGGCATGCCCATCCAAACAATGCATTACTAGAATCAATTTGAAACCCTCACATAACCGCTGGAATCTTTCAAGATTGGAAGAATCTGCGAACTGGTTTCAAGGGATCTCAACATAAATTGAATATTCATTGGCCCAAGTTTTGTTTAAAACAAAATGAACGAATATTGCATAAATACTTACAGACTGTGAAAGAATGTTGTCCATAACCAACTGTGAAGTCTGTTCTGAAGAACCCACAGTAAAAAGACGCCATTCTTCGACCTTAGAATTCGTTAATTCTCCTGCTTCGACATCCTCTTCGCATTGTAATTTCAATGGCGCCAGAGCTCTACAAACTTCCAGAGCAGAAATACTCCATGAACGAGCAAATAATTCCATGGGTTCTAATGGAGTTTCAGGGGGCGGAGGAAAATCGGGCAGTTCATGAGAAGTGGAGGCGTGTGAAATCAATGGAGGAATTTGGGAGCCATCCCCGACTAGAAGGGTTGCTTGGGTAGCGATTATTGGAGAAGCAGTGCTGGTGTTACCATTAATGGCATTGCTGTCCAAAGAAGCATTTCGAGCATCGGCAGAGAAGGCATCTGGATTTGATGGAGGGGGTCTGGTGTCATGGAGCCCTGCACCATTTTCTGCGGTGGTAACTCTTGGAAAATCAACATTGGTGTTAGCAGTTGCAGAAAAAGAGGGGGAATTACCTGTGTTTCTGGCTGAAAAGCATGAAAGACATGATAAAAAGGTAGAGCAACTACAACAACATTTCTTTTCCATTATTACTGCTCAACTGGCTCAAACTTCACTGTGGAATGGCAAAACGGAAATTGGAAAATAGGCAGCTATAAACAACGACAGACTACAATACTTCCATTCTTTCACGCAATGAAACTCATTACACTCACTTATATTGTTAAATTATGTTCATAGATTCTATACGTAAATTAAGGTGGGATTCACAATATTCATTCCATACGTGGTATTGGCATAAAGTGAGTAATTGATTTACTTGAACAAAAGTAAAGCTGGCTATTCTGTGTTGCAGAAAACCTCAGTCCCAGCCCAGCGTAACAATAAATCTCGTAACAACCAAGGTGGTGTGCAGTAGAACTAAAGCTAAGACTATGTCAGTTTGCTTTGGCAGACATTGAACTTGATTGCTTGTTTCATACGCAGACTAAGAATCATAAATGCAAAGATCAAAAGAGTAATTAAGAGTCATAAATGCAAAGATCAAAAGAATAAACAATCGATTCCTTCGTCCCATCGTCGTGTCAGGAACGTGAAAATAAAATAAAACGCAGAACAGTAAAAACCGGGGATCGGAAAAGATGGGTCTGCAGGGTTTGATTGACGTTACCTCGGCGCGGGGAATGTGCTTGGGGTCATGATAAGCAATGAACATATCTCGCCTATCACTTCGATAAACTTTACAAAACACACAAAAATTTATGCCAAACTCTCAACTAATCCACTTGACTGAGTTAATGCTGCTGACGTTAGCCTGCCGCCGGGTATTGGGGCACAAAGTCCCATGCCTACGTCACCTATATAAACCAATAAAAAGCAAGATAAATTAATATTTCAATAATTCCCAAATAATATTTAATACAAACTATAGGAAAAATTCGATGATTTTTTAAAATTGCAACAAATTGTTTCAGATAATCGCCTTGAGCAATTCATATATATCCCCTCAGGCGGGGACATAATAAAACAACAATAATGCATGAAAGCCTTTGTTACAATGATATCACATCAGGTCTCCAAATGTTAAAAATGTATATCATTAAAACATGGAAATGACCACATTATTGGTTAAGAATTTTGACACACTATCCTTGCAACTCTAACAGTGCCCCTTCCTAGTGAAGTCAATTCACGCTCTATTACACCAATCTTTTGTCTTCATAAATCATGAAGACTGTTTTTTTTTTAAAACAAAACTTGGCCTCTCATTGAACATTTGGTTTGGCCTCTCACTGCACATTTGGTTTTCCTTTTCCTATGGCCAAATTTTCTTTAGGAAAAAGTATCTTAACTTTTTTTTCTTTTCTTCTTTTTTTTACTTTATATGGCAAGCCATTGGAGTCCAACATCACGATTTCTGCTCGCTTTGAACGTTTTTGAGTTTGGTCTTTTCACTGAATTCAAAGGCTTACATAATAACAATTGGAATAAATGGAGCAAATGAGTAGGCCTAATGGTTAAGAACATGTGTTATCTCCTTGGAGGTCACAGGTTCAAAACCAACACGGTAGGGTTTCTCATTGACCTGTTGTGACAAGACTCGAAAGAAACTCGATTCCTGAGATAATCCAAATTTAGGCCAAGGAAAAAAGAAAAATTATATAATATACTCACAAATACTAAAGAATCATTCAAGGTTTTGCAAAAAGCCAACCATGCAAACATAGTTGTGCACATGAATGACAACGTTGTGCCAAGAATTGCTTAAATATTTGCTGCACTACTTATTTAATACAAAACCTTAAAAGCCCTCACCTCTCCACATTTAAGACTGAAGTTTTCCTCATGGCAGGGTACCATTTACAATGTCATTTAGTTTGCATCAAATTTTGATAGTGGAGAGACGTGACGGCCTGTTTCACTCATGGTGACTTGCGTCTTTCAGTAATTGTAGCATTTTAATGAATGGGTGTATGTATGAATTTACATGGCATTTTGAATACTTCAGGTTAGTACATATTACATTCTCCTTTGCAAACCATGTTTGGAATAGAGTTAGGTACAATTGAGAGGAAAAAGTTTCAATTTTACGAATATTCATGAGGATTACACAAAATAAATAAAATGTATAATATTAATATTTCAAGATATAATATCATATAGAATTGATAAAGAGATCAAACACTATAATTATATATATGTTTTAATATTGTCATGACATATATGCACATTAGATATAAAAAAATGGAAAGGGAGGGAAGCTAAATCAATTGTTGTTATCATTTTCACCTTTTAATTGATAAAATCTATTGCATTAAAAAGTCAATAGTGTGAATTTTGAAGGGTTTCAAAATTATATGACAACAAACGAAATCACACCAAATAATTAGCCACATGAATTGAATTTCCAAATTTTTGCACTAAGTCAATTGATTTGGTCAAATTTTCCAATTATGTTTATAAGGTGGTGAATCTAGTGTTTATTTCACTACTTGTCCTATTGTTAGTGGGCTACGGTCGCTTACATAGTAAGTTCATTTCTGACAAGTTCCTTTATACCTAGAAATGTGTAAAAACAATACCTATAGGGTAAGCCACCAAATCCATTTCCATAATATTTAACCTATAGCAACTTATCCACTTCCTTTATACCTAAGAGATTGGTATAAATAATAGCCTTCATGGGGTTCATGATAATTAAATTATACGCAGGATAAGGATAAGACATTCCTTGGGAGAAAATTTGGCATACAATTTTACGTAATATGTTTTTTTGTAAGGTTAATGTTCAAGTGTTTTCGGTTTTCTTTTGCAAGGTTAATGTTCTAGTGTTTTCAGTTTTCTTTTGCAAGGTTGATGTTCGAGTGTTTTCTGTTGAGAGTTGTTCAGATAATGTTGTTAGTGATATACTTGTTGTTCTTGCAAGTGATTGCTTTAAAGATTATGGATTAAAAATTATTTTTCTACATAACTCTATATGGTGTTTGTTTATAGGTAACTTTTCAATAACACATGGTTTGGTGGATTAAAAAAAATACATGTATTTTGCTATATGATTATAAGTTTTAAATAATTTGGTGTTTTCAAGGAAAAAAATTTGTCATTTATTTAGAAGGGGAACTCAATCTATACCAAATTTATGTTGAAGTACGTACTTTATGAAATTCTTACACATTTAATATCTATTGGATTAGGTGAATTGTTTTGATCTTATTTTTGTGAGGAATGTGAGCGGATTCATGGTGTACATGTATATGATTTCATGGGAGATGTTTATCTCAGTGATTGATTTGGAGGGAAATGTTACAAATTTTGAGAGTTTCTTAGATGTTTCACTCTTAAAAAGAAATATTTTTCTCCTTTCACTAGATTTTTTTGGCTGATGGGAAGCTTTCCCTTTACCTCTAGCTTATTGGACACATTTTAAAAATTTAGAGACATATGGGTACAACATGTCACTTTTGACATAAATTTTAATTAGTTTGCTGCAGAAGGTATCCAGGAAGTGCATGCAACCACAAAAGTCGACTAGGTCCCGATTGGGAATCGAAATTGAGCTCGTCAAAACCCATCAAAGGGCTCCAAGCCCATCTTAGAAGTCGCATTAAAAATTTGCATGTCATTTAAAATGTTAATTTTTATTTGTAACAATTTTTTTAAACAAGTGTATGATTTAGATTAAAATTTAATTAAAAGGCTTGTCCTACAAAATACATGTCAAATATTAACCCTAACTACCATAATACTGTGAGCTTGAGTGGAGTGATCCCTTGTTAATGATCTACCATTGAACGAAAAGTCATGGAACTTTATACCAATATTTATTTCTTTGCACCACTATCGTCATTACTTTCATCAGACATAGATACAAGTCATTAAGAAGTGATCCATTGAAATCCCAAAGCTAGATTTACACAACCCAATATTGAATTATTTCACATTACACCAAGAACCAATGCAAAATAAACCTCACCATAGAGCACTATGATGCAAAAAATTGCTTGGATATGACTAAAATCACATATTTGCATGTGAGTTCTTGGCTAAAAATATGTGTGGTTGGAGCCCAAACCTGCTTGGAAACAAAGACAATAAGGAAAAGATTTAACTGTGGAGATAGAATCTGGCGATGGAAATTAATTTCAACAAATTTCATAATAAAGAGGTGTATAGGATGGATTTTCAATTGATTCCATGGATTAGACAAACATACTACTTTGTAGTTTTTTTTGAAGATTTGGATATTGCATGGATGTATAAGGGGAATTAGTGAGCACCTAGGTTACCCTTTTTGTTTATATAAAATTTGTTAATTCGTGATCTTCATGACAGTTTTGAGGCATTGAACAATTCTCGTAGTGGCCTTGAATTTTGATCAATGCAATAGTTATACCTCCATCCAATGCGAGTCCTTTATATAAATGGTATACTTGTGAACAAGATTAAGTATGTGGGATTTGCTAAATTTATCTATGAATTTTGAAATTTTTTAGACCACCAAATGTAATAAGGAGCCGCATTTCATTTGGTTGTTTGTTATGTTTCTTGTTTGAGTAAAAATTTTGGTTAGTTTTATTTTTATATTTGAGTTACTTTGTATTGATCAATCGTTCAACAAGTTATTTTCTCTCTATTATTTTTTGAATATTAATGTGTTGATGAAGGGTTCTTTTGTCATTTGGAGTCAGTTCCCCTTTATTTTGTATGAATAACTCTTCCTCAAAAGGAATGCACCGGCATACTAGAGAGTGCAGAGAGGGAGCTTAGTGTGTGTAGTAAAAAAGGAGATTCTAAACAAAATATCAAGTTATAGACCTATTTAAGTGTATGGTTCTCTATTTTGATATTTATTTCCTATTGAAGTATCCGTACACGTGTGTTAATCTTTTGAGGGTAACAAATTGAGTGTGATTTGTTTGACTATTTTTAAATAGTTATCCAAGTAAATTTTGGGTTTTCCATGATAAGTTATGGCATATACAGGGTTGCAAAGAATGAGTTTATGAACTTGTATTGGTTCATTAAGAATAAACGAAAGGAAATCATGATTGGGTTTTTGTAGAACTAAATTCCTAAGTTAGGAATCGACTACTTAGAAGTAGAGATTCTTATGTTGGGCACCGACAATTTCTATTAAGGGATTAAAGGTAGATTCTTATCTCACATAGAGTTTTTGTTTTTTCTATTTTTTCCAATAGTTGTTTATGTGTCGATTTCTATTCCATAAATCCCTTCAAGAGAAGTGGTATCATCTAATTGTAGTGGTTTGTCATTTATAGTTTACATTTAGTGATTTTTTTGCATTAGTTATTAATATATCATTAAATTAAGTGTTTTCATATTTTCTTATTACATTTATTAAATATAGGGGTAAAATATTGAGTAATGTACAACCTCTTAGTCATCCTAAGAATGATTAAAAACAACTTTCACTTCGTGATGTATTTGGTATCTCTCAACACTCTTATCAACCATGCCAATATGAAAATGGAGTTTATTACCATCCACTTGAATATCATGAATGAGATACAACAAAACTTCTTGAAGACGAGCCATCACCAAATAGGTCCAAAAGAGCATTCAATTAGAAATGGAAGAAAAGACTTCCATGGGACTATGTGATAAACTATTCCAATGGTGTTCAAAGGATAATGTGTTTGTGGTGTGTAAAATTTAAAAGAGAAACTCCATTTGCCAAGTATGGAAGTACTACTCTTCAATTTAGTGGTCTAAATATACATGCAATATTAAAGGATCATAAATTTTCTTTCAAATTTTAGATGGCATAAGAAAATAGAGTACTCTTCCATTAACTAAACTTGTATAGCTAATGGTAGATGTTGAGAAAGAGGAGATTATACCAAGAAATGTATTTTTGTTGCAATACATGATTTACCTTTAGAATTATATAAGTCAATTTGTGACATTAATAGGTTTTAAAACACTCCTCACAAGCCTTTAACTGATGGATACTGAGCACATACAAGCAAAGAATAAGGAAAAATGCTTATGCAATATGTTAAGGAAGTATATTGAAAAAAAATAAAAGATGAGATTCCCAACATCCCTTTTTACTCAATTTTAGTTGATGAAAGTATTAATTAGACTATGATGCCACATTTGATCATTTATATTACATATTTAATAACTAAATGAAGATGCCAATGTGTTACAAATTTCATACACTTGCTTCAAATTAGATATGGCATATCATAGTCTAAGTATGATGATGTGACATCTCTTTTAACATAAATGGATATATCCTTGATAAAATTAGTTGGATTTGTATTTGATGGGTATTTATCAATGACAAGTATTCATGAAGGTTTATCTACTAAGATTTATTTGCATGATCATTTTTTTAGATATCCATTGCATAGCTCACCAACAAGCATTAGCAACAAATGATGCTTTATCTTATTTTCCAAAGTTTTAAGCTAATGGTAAGTTTTCAAACAAAGTAAATATTCATGGCTTGGGAAATTTGCTAAAACACATGGATAGTTAAAAGAGCTCATGGATTCATTTCAAATCACAAGGTTAAAAGTGTTACAAATTCATCACATTACGTTGCTGTCTAGAAGGAAAGTCACATAAAGGCTTTTTAATTTTATGCTTTCTTTGTTAATATACTAGGGTATAGGAGAGAAAAAATGTACGAGCTAGCAACAATATTTCAAGATTAAATTTGCGTTAATTTATTTGCATATGTGCTTATTGAGTTTAATAAGCTTAATCTAAAGTTACAATAAGATCACATTGATATTACATATAATAGAAGTACCTTGCATGTTACCATTAGCTTGCTTCATCAGCAATTTTTAAGAGGCAGTTTGGGGTAGGTGCAATGTGCTTATCATGTTTTTGAAGTAAAAAAAAAAACATAGAACTCCTGAGTATGTAGATTACACATGTATGGTACATGTACATGCATTGAGGTTTAAAGGTTTTACCTAGTCACAAATATTATGGACACTAGATGATAGTATTATGGTGGGAACAAGTTTTGTAATGAGCATTACTGACTCTCTAAATGCAAGGTTCGCAAATTTATCGATATTTAATGCAGCTAAGTTTTTTAGTCCTTGTAAATATTATGAGGATATAAATCATAAGGACAATGAAAAAATAACATGGCTAATATATTTATGTGAGAAATTAGTGTTGGGGATTGCCCTATTGTGGAAAATGTTAAAATGTCTCGGTGAAATGGATGAAGTTATTTGTACTATTTATAAATCATACCCAAAACAGAATATGTTTGGAGCATGTGATCTATGTAGAAATGAAGATGAATGGTTTTAAGGATTTCCCTGTTTAATACAACCATGGAAACTTATTCTTATTATTTCATCTCGCATAGTAGTATGTCAAATACACTGTTGAAAATTATGTTAGATAAAAATATATGATAGATCAAGGATTATTTAGAAACATTGGATATGTTAATGTCTCTCTTTGTACCTCATGGTCTAAATGAGGAATGTTGGAATGCTACGTATGATGTATAGAAACCTACAAAAGTTATAAATCCTTCTCCACTAGGAAAGTAGGTGCATATCCAGCATAATCCAATATATGGAAATTTTGAAGAATGTGAATGCAAGTTTAAATTTTTATTGATATTGGTGGATTACCTGTCATATCCCCACCTAATTGACCAACAAAATTCTGGATCATGCTAAACACCTAGGGGACAAAGTTGCATTAATTAACTATCCTAGGGAAATTTTTCTAAACAATTATGATTGAGCGTGTATTTGAT
This sequence comes from Pseudotsuga menziesii, assembly GCA_001517045.1. Classification (NCBI taxonomy): domain Eukaryota; kingdom Viridiplantae; phylum Streptophyta; class Pinopsida; order Pinales; family Pinaceae; genus Pseudotsuga; species Pseudotsuga menziesii. The sequence goes on from LPNX010177008.1 coordinate 11,324, forward strand.
TTTATTTATCATTATTATTTATTATGCAATTTAATTATGTGGATATAAGTTTTCCATGTCATGGGAGCCGCACTTGTACAAGACAACTTGCTAAGAAGGAAAAATTGGAAACCTTATGACAAAATAAGTCGGAGAGGAAAAGGGGAAAGTGCCCAAAAGCCACATAAAAGCAGACATAGACAAAAGAAGGAAACATTTGACAAGGAGGGTGCAGTTCTCTTTTCGAGACTCAGAGACAGAAACAAGAAAGACAGAAAAGTTGTCATAGGGAAAATCAGGAAACAATTGACAAGGAGGGCACGATTTCCTTTGGATACCAATTTAAGTTATGTTGAAGTAAATGATTACGGCGCCAGATGCATGGTGCAAATGATTATGTTTTTTTGTTTGTATTAACATATTATGTATGGACATGTCTAAGATTATATGAAATTTTGTTATGAGACTAACCAACAGGTTTAAAAGAGATAAAAGATAGTTGCACCCCACAACGTGGAAGCACCTCGATGGTATGATTTCAAAGGATATGGTATGAGAATGAATTTTTATTATTATATGTGATTATTGTTATTATCATGATGTGTGGGATGGCGTGGGGTTTCAGGAAATCCAACATCCCAAATTGGTTATTCGATGACAAAACTTGAGTACGATAGTCGCAACATAATCACTATGTCGATGTAGGCATAGTCCCTTATTCCATTAGGGGGGTGGAGGCATTTCCCACTGTTTATCCCTGAAACCCAGAGTTATGGGAGGGATGTCTTATGACACGCTCCCTAAGGTGTGTGATGATGACTAGTGGGTGCCTGCTATTGAAGCTTGGTCGATGGAGTCAACAGTTCCGCTTACGTTCTCTAGCTCGATTTAGGTCATCTAGTTGACCCTCTAGGGTTGTCCATCAGAGGAAGGATAGGATGCAAAATTTAGTTGTGAAATAGATAGAAGGAAGTAGGTAGATATAAATGTCGTGGAAGTTTTGTAAGGGAAATTGATTAACTGTGTGTCAAAACACTTTGTTTTATTCTTGTGTTGTGTTTTAGTATATTATGTCGGTGTTATAGGTTGATATCAAATGAGTTAGTGAATAAGCTTTTCAAATTCATGTTTAAGTATGCGTTGACTATGAGTAACATGTGTGATTATGCGTGATGTTTTGTAAGTATTATTATTGTATCTACATGATTTATGTAATCATTAGCTACGTTTTCATAACTCGTCTACATATATGTTTCTAGAAATTGTATGCCATTTTGCTATAATTGGTCCTTGATGTTCTCTATGTGTGACTAGTACATTATATTTGTTATTTATTAAATCTATGAAGTGAAACCAATTCTTCAAATTATCAATGAAAGGTCTTAATTGTGATTAATCTTATTTATTAAATGTGGTCATCACTAGATAAAGGTCAATTATTGATTAATTGGACTATTATTAGCCTAATTAGTAAATGTTGAATACATGTTAAATATGCTAATTGTTATTAATAAGATATTCATTAAACTTGAATAATAGTTGTCAATTGAGTGTTAATGATGATTAATTAATTATTAATAAGACTAATATTAATTCATTGATAAGTGTTCAACAAGTATAATGATATTAATTAAAGTTATTGTAATTATCTTGACTCATGAATGTGGTAAATAGTTCATGAACCATAATTTAATTGGGATATTTATAATTAATTACATTTAATTATAAATGATTTGAAAGTCAATACAAACGAGTATTAGTTATGATTAATTGTAATTAATGATCCATTGTGAACATCAGGTAATTATGATACACAAATTATTAAACATTCTTTAAATATTAAATGTGATAAACAATTATTAAAATAAGTAGTATAGTGATATGAAGTAATAGTGAAGAATTAACATTGTTTACTTGTTATATTATTTAAAAAGGGAAACATTATTGTGAATGTAGGATTTAATTAAATATGTGGTTAATATTAAAGGTTATAAGCTAAAAAGGGAAACATTATTGTGAATGTAGGATTTAATTAAACATGTGGTTAAGATTAAAGGTAATAGAGAGTGTTGTCTACAGACAATGTGAACACAAGTGAATATTAAATTAATTAAATGCTAAAATATAATTGATTGAGTTACTTGATAGGAGCTTGACATGGTAGGCAAGAAGGGGGTTGAAACCTCATAAACGGGAGGATAAGGGTATTAATGGAGGAAAAGAGGTGGTGAAGAAAACGATAAAGGACAGGAGATGGGGAAGATGAAAGGGGATCGAGAAGATTGGAAATTTCAAGAAATTGGGAAAGAGAATACAATACTGGTTGGACTGTCATACTCAGGTTTTGGGCTCTGGGATTCAAGAAACATTGTTTCTTGACGCTAGGGAGTCGGGGAAGATGTTCCTAGCAGGAAAGGTGGCATACCTATTTGGGAAGTTGGGTTTATTTTCATGTTTATTTTCAAGCTGGGAGAAAATCTACAGAAAGGGAAGGCTCGAAGACAATAATTTCAAATTCTCTTATTCATGCTTTTTGATATATATGTGTGTTACTCTATATTATTTATATATGTATTAGTGATATACATGTTATTCTATATTAACTAAAGATATACATGCTATTTCAAGCTGGGAGAAAAGCTGATGAAAGGGAAGGTTCCAAGACAAAAAATTCAAATTCTCTTATTCATGCTTTCATATATATATGCTATTCTACATTATTTATACATGTCTTACTGATATACATGTTATTTTAGATTAACTAAAGATATACATGCTAATTTAGATTAATGAAAATTTGCAAAAATGATTATTGATATACATACATATATAGATTGTTGCAGAATAGATACATGTATATGGTTTTCCTTTTTCAACCTCATTCTAATTATTTTTATATGTCATAGTTAAAGTATAAAGAATTTGAATATCTAAAGTTTTTATCCATAACATTATCTTGATGAGAATTCCTCTATTTAATTATGAAAACGATTGTGGAAAAAATTGCCTTCCATGTGGTATTGTACATCTTGATAGGTGACTTGAAGTTGCCATTGATTGCTGGAAGTAGGAGTCTTAACGAAATAATGAATCATTGTTCATATTATCATTTTTGTCACTCTTCCACTTCATTAGCATCATGCTTCTAGAATGACATTCTTGGTAATTATTGGTCGACATAGGCAAGAGAGTAAAAAATGGATATTTACTTTCAATTGTCTGTATTCATGCCCTTTGCACCCTCACAACCATTCTATGTTCATAATCCACATTCCAATCATGATCAATCTCCATTAGCCCTTCTCTCTTTATGACCTTTTAGATTTACCAGAAATCCAAGAATGCAAAGAGCTTTTCATCAAAGTAGAATGGAATCCCTTTCTCGTTGCTCTTTCTGGCCATAATTTCTTGCATTGGGACATGTAAGATCTTTGATGTGGGGGAGATGATGGCCCTCCATTTTTCCATGTTTTATCTACACAATTAATATGAAATTTAAGTCTTTTACATGCATTTTCTCTTATGTATTAGCACTTAGAAACCATCTGCATGAGTTTAAAGGATGTTCAATGAAGCATCATAACAAGGTCAATTACCTTTTTGTTCATGGCTAGGACATGACAGATTGGATCTCTGTACTTTATCCTCTGCACCTTTCTAATGGAAATATCAACAATCCTTTGAAAATCTGGGTATACTTCGGCATCTAAGCAGTAGAGGTACTGGATGGAGTACTGGATGAAGTATTGGAAAATGTGTTGGATTGAGTATTGATACATTTGAGAGAATACATAGGTAAAAATGACTTTGGATCAATTAATAATGGTTGAATTTGATAAAATTCAAAATATTTTTTACAAAGTTCATTCTTCCACACCTATATTCATATTTTACTCTTATTCTATAATTATACCAAATAAAAAGGAAAATTGAATTTTCTCTTCTTCTAAAATCATCAATGTCGTGGACAATGATCTCTCATTAATTCCCAATTTGGTATGAAAAATATTTAAGGAGAAATCTGGTATTTAAGTGCCTAATTAAGGAACCAAATTATTCAATCCTAACCACAGTTTTGACACTCAATAATTGCTTTGTTTTTAATTTAAATTAAATCATGAAATAATTTTGATTTAGAGGCAACTCTATTGTTTTTTAAAGAACAAGAACAAAAATTACTTACTTAGAAACTTTTAAGAAGTTAAAGACAAGGGGAATGAGCCCCTACAAGGTTAATGTTTGTGTGTTTGAGTTGAGAGTTTGTTTTGCTATAATTCTTTATGTTACATTTTTTTAATTTTTACTAGATACGATTAAGACTTATTTTTCTATATAAACTTGAAATAAATCTTTAATTATTATAATATTGTGGTTGCTAAATAACTTTAACATAAATCTTTTATTATTACTCTTTGAATAATTTACTACATAACTTAAAATAGAACTCTAATAATTATACTATGCTTTTCCATATATATTTTTGGCCTTCCTAATCAAAAACTTAATTAAACTTGTTTTATCATAAACTTGTTTTATCATAAAAAAAACTGCTAAATATAAGTTCAACTCAACTCAAGCAATCTACGGAAGTCCGACTCTTCTATGATGCCTGCTCGAGTCGTCGACTTTTGTGTTTCCTCTTATTTATTTAGACTATTTATTTAGGTGTGGTTGTGATTTGATTTGATCTGGTCTAAAATTATATGAGGGGATTGATACTAAACATGCATGATTTGTAAAATGGTATTATTTAATACAAGATGTTTGGCTTAGTCATTCATTGGAGGAAAATGATACAACTTCACAGCATGACATAAATGTTTTTATAGAAAAGGAAACTTCAAGCACTATCATTTTCAACCTTTTGCTTCTAGGTTGCTTCAAGAAAAGGAAATATCTTCCATTACCTACCCAATAGAATTTGTTCACTTTTTGATCTTTCATTCATAAAATTATCGGGCATATATCTTTTATTACCTACCCAATCGATATCTTGTTTGGTTACAACATTTTTATTTTGAAGTTAGTGACCACATTAAGATGGATAAATCACGGGTTTTTTTAGTAGTAGAGAATACTTGAAAAGGTCTATATGCATAATGAGAAGATGTGATATATAAGTTATAAATATATGTAAATTATTAAACCAAACCAATTTTAATCGCTGTTTTTTTTGAAGTTTTCAAATCAATGAGAGACATTTCTTTGTTCAATGGCATTCACCTTCATAGCTAATTGCAACCAAATGTGCAAGACTTTCTAAATATATTTCTAAATATTAATTGATGAATCATTATACTAATATTATAAATGGTAATAAAGCGTCTTGATTATATACAAAAGAATATTATTATTGTTTATAACTAAGTTTTACATATAGTTATTATGATAATTATTAGTAAAATGATAAAAAAATAATATTATGGTTTATAAACTAAGATTCACATATAGTTATTATTGTTATTATGCTAGTTATTAGCAAGATGATCATATTGAATATATTTTTTTTTAAATTTTACATGTGAATATTATATAGATCAAAGATTAATTGTTAATATTAAAATAATTTTTTTTTTATACTTTGAGAAACATGGTTCTCTTTTTAATCATATTATATTTTCAAATTATTGTGTGATGTGATATTTACTGTGTATAATAAAGCACCGATTTTCTTCTTTGGATTATAATAAAAAGACCATCAACGTCGTTAGGCTATTAAAGAGCAAGTGAAAATTAAATTAATTTTAGATAATGAGCATCTCATGACATTGAAGGGTTGTATGTATATGTTTGCATTCTTTGTTTAAACATTAGTAAAATAGTTGTTATAAGTTGGTAAGATTTTATAAAGCTAGGTAATAATAATAATTATTATTATTAGTGATGCATTAGTTGTTCGATATGTTTTTTTTATAATGGAATAGTGATGTAGATATCTTAAATTGTAATTGTGTCAATATATTTTTCTGTAAAATTTTATAGTTTTTATTTATTACTTAATTATTAGATTATATTTAATAAAAATTGAAATCTGAATTTATAAAGTTTACAATTTATTTAGAAAAAATTATTATTTTTAAGATGGGAAATTTAGATAAATAGATTATGAAAGAGAAAGGCTAATATTTTAAGAAATTAACATATATTTAAAAACAAATAAAATTTAAAAAATATTGAAATTATTACTAAAAATACATATATATATATAAAAGAAGAATACAACAATATTTATTAAAAATATCATTATTTAGGAAACAAACTTTTGAAAACTGTATTAAAAATTAATTAAATTAAAAATATATTTCAACTATTATTATAAAAAACAAATGCTAATTATAAATAAATAACACTTATGAAACTATATATATATATATATATATATATATATATATATATATATATATCAATGAAAGTTTAAGTAAATATAAAGATTAGTAATAAGAAGATTATTAGTAGGCATAGCAAAAGGATTGGATAGATTCTTTGTGGCTGAAGATTGGTGTGATGATTTTTGATGGTATAGGTCTTGGTCATATTCCGCATTTTTTTTTATCATAAGGAAGTTATTTTACCATTTGAATTTGATAAAGATTTGATCCAGTATCCATTTGAATTTAACCCTTGCTAGTTGGATGAGGATTCCTTTTGCGATTTTGTTAGGGAAAAATGGATGAGTATGTCTCTTGTTTCCCATTCTTCTCTGATTATTAGCATGATGAAGAAGTTACGCATGTTAAGGTTGGATGTTCGGAAATGGGAAAAGGACAGAAAATATGAGAATGAGAAAGAGTTAGCATGTATTCAAGAATAGTTTTAGAGGTTTTTGGATGAATTTAACAAAAAAAAATTCTCTACTGATGGATACAAATATGTGAAGGGGACAATAATACCAATTTTTTTCACCTATTCCCTAATCAGTGTAGACTTACTAATCGGTGTCTGCAATCTAATGAGGATCTCTTACAATAGAAAACTGGAAAAACATGCATCCCTCAATTTACATGGATATTTTGAGACACATACACAATGAATTTTGTGATGAGTAAAAAAGACGAATTGTAGTAATTTGAATGACGTTTCCAAATATATAATTTCTTTTATTGAAAATTTTCACTATATATATATATATATATATTATTGTTAAAATTTACATATTTGGAATACAGAGAAAAAATTGTATATGTCTAAATTTTCATTAGAAATGATAGTGTACACTGTAGCCAATAACTAAAAAAAAAACATATAGGAAAATTGGATGCAATGCTCAATTAGCCATGGTTTATCATACTCCAATGCATAGGCATGATGAATATGAAGTAAATTCTAAAGAAGAGACATAGGCATAGGAATGCCACACCAACATGTCTATAGGTTTGGCCATAGTAGTAAGAAATGCGCATCCATTTTGCTTAAATTCTTTTTTTTTGCGCTAAACCAAAATGTGCACGCGTTGTAATTTTACAAAATGCATACCCGTTTTGTAAAACTACAACTCATGCACAATTTGAAATTTTACGAATTTATTATTTTGTTATTTATAACAGTTTATTTATTATTCGTTGATTATAACATTAATTTTATTATTTCCTTATTATAACATTAAAAACAATTCAGGGTGATAGTGATTAAAGGTAGATGGGGAAGGAGTGGTAAGGGGTTAGAGGTAGGTAAAGGAACAGGGGGTGTTATGGGGTTAAAGGTAGAGAAAGGGGATGGGGTGTTAATGGGTTAGAGAGACAGAGAGGGAGAGGGGCGAAGGGAGAGAGATTAAGGGGTTGTACTCGGTTAGAGATAGAGAGATAGGAGTGTTAAGGGGTTATATGTCGAAAGAGAGGGGTTGTGTTAAGGGGATTCCAGTTTCTCAATACTATTATAGTTCTATCCCTATACCATGAGACTCGTTGAAGCTGTAAAGCAACAAATCTCTAGTATTGATACTAAATTTTATCTATTTATGTCTAAGATAAAGAAGCTCATAGTTTGTGAGCTATAACATATGGATATTAAAATGATTTATACAATCTTTGTTTTAGAAGAAACTAACGTTAGAACTTCTCAAAGGAATGACAATGAATCATTCATTTTTCATTTGTTACCAGAAGAAGATCAATTTTCGAAAAAATAATGTAGTACTTACATGTGGAGGTAGTGGTTTGCTATGGAATACAAGTGTAGGATTGAGTAGAAGAAAGATGTTGAAATATGGGCTATTAAATTAAGTTTTCCAATGGGAGAAAGACTTATAGGGATGAAATATGGAAGTTGTAGGAATATATGTTTTTCTTCGCATAGAAATGGTAACTTGATTTTCATTGACAGTACATGCATATTTCTAACTGGTTTTGTCAATCGAAAGTATTATTTTCAATAACAAGTGGAACCAGGGCATATTTTATTATGTTCCATCACCTTTTTGTTCACCATTTCATGCTCCAATAAGTTGTAATGCGCCTCTATCATAAAAAAACTTGTCACTTTAGATACATTCCCTTTGACACTTTGTGTTATCCACGGCTAACGCAACTTACATATACCATTCAGACCCAATTCAAACACGAGCAAGTTCTTTTTATGACATCATATTTGGGGATAAACATTTTTGTAAACCAATAGAATCCTTGACAATAATCCTATATTTTAAATGATTTTTGGATATCGAAAGAGGATAGGGGTATCAAAGTGACCGCAATCATCTTCTTTTTCATAATGTACACATAGTCCATCCTTACCTTAATAAACAAAAGTTTTGTTATAACTTGAATTTTTTGGGCATGGTTTATTAGACAATATCCCCTCGAAAAAAACCTTCAATGTTCAGTAGATATCCTCTCCTCGAGAACCCATAATAAAGTAGATTCCATATACTATGATTTCCAAATATTCCCCTTTGAGCATGAATGCATCATGGATAGGGTTTCAACAATGAATCAATGTATGAAGAAATCCCCTAAATCCCGAACCTTATACCTTCAAAGTGACAAAAAAGACACAAATATTATCAATATATCCTTGTTTTTCCTCTTCCTGACAAATACGACATCCAACCAATGTAACTTATCCACCATTAGAGGAATTTTGGGGTCTAAAATGGGCCTCCTAAGGAAAATAATAAAATAATAGTTAAAATAGTAAAATAATAGTTAAAATAATAAAATAATA
>LPNX010177008.1:20678-42425 GCA_001517045.1 Pseudotsuga menziesii
CCGCATCCAACGAGCTCTCATGATCAAAATTTGAGTAAAAACACAATGAGATATGTCGAAAATACGAACAAAAAAAGTAGTTTTTTTTAATGACAAATATGNACCCCGCTACCCCAAAAACAAGAAATACCTGAAAAATGTGATGATGACATCATCATCATCACGTTTTTTCAAGTATTTCTTGTTTTTGGGGTAGCAGGGTCCGTCAAAAGTATGCAGTGTGGGTACTCGTTGGATGCGGAATCAAATTCCGCATCCAACGAGCTCTCATGATCAAAATTTGAGTAAAAACACAATGAGATATGTCGAAAATACGAACAAAAAAAGTAGTTTTTTTTAATGACAAATATGTCAATTCAACCATTATGGTTGACTTATTTTATTGAAATTCTATTGGTTCTTGAATTCGAACTCACAAAAACTTATTTTGGCACATTTTCTTATAAGGCCCATTTTAGACCCCAAATTTCCTCTAATGCTCTTTATGAATTTTTTTTGTTAAAACACTTGATAGACATTGCTAAGAAATCTTCAAAATTTCTAAAAAGAAAATAAGAATGAATAGTAATGAAAATACTTCTCAATGAGAAGGGAAATTATCTTAGTCTTCACATTCACTAGTAGCATCTTCACAGATTCCAAATATCACCAATCTAGGGAATCAAGGGGATAAGTCTCGGGTGATAACCAACTATTTTGTTATATATAATATTGGATTTTAATTCTTCTTTCAAACTCTTTGATTCAACCTCATGGGAGGAATAGATATTGATATACCTTTTGTGGCCTACCCACCTTAACTTTTCACCCATTTAAACTAACCCGATAGAGTCAGAGGAATACTATTTATCAAATTCATTTAAGCGTGTTCAATGGTTGTTTTTCTTTTTAGAACTGGGACGCACAACTACCTTTGGTCTATTCATCTTGCACATCATCTATATCTCAGTCCAAAATTTATGTCATTCCCAGTGGGCTATTTTTCCATGTTTTTCTCCCAAAAAAGATTCGCCATTTTGCATTTTTTGAAGCTCTATTTCGCCCTATTTTGATGGGGTAAAATTTTTTCATCCTAAAAATCGCCAAATTATTCTATAAACGATATAAAATCCTTGGAAATTAAAATATTTTTTGAAAAATATTGCCAGTCATTTTATAGTTAATGTTTTAAGAATTTGTAGTATTTGCCAACATTTATACACTTTTAAATAAGTATGGTTCCTTAAAATCATCCCTGATGTCATTTTTAATAGAGGAGAATTAGGACCTTTAAGTTAGGGAGAGGTAAAGTGAGTTAGGCTGAGGCAAATAAATACGGTACTTTTTTTTCATCTAGGAACATAATCCAATGAAAAATGATCCCAAAATTTATCCCACCCCTCCTCCTCTTCTTGCTATCTCTAATCCCATAACAGCTCCAAAATTTCATCAAATAATTAAAAAAAATTGATACAAAGGGTTTAGATAAAAAACGACCTAATCTAGTTCACATACCTTTTGAGAGTTATTATAAACCCTAGAATCCATTATCAGCCTATGAATTAGACTAAATGTAAATTGTGTAAAACTAGAACTTAACAATTTAAGAAGATCACTCTATAAAAGAATCATATGACACTACACTAGTATACAAGTTTTATGTCTTATGATAAAATTACTTGTTCAAATGTTAATGTGTCATGCATGCCTTGTCATATGTTACAATTTTGTGTGGATTCATCATGTGTTAATATTTTTCTTACAACCCTATTTCGACACTAGGGTTACAAGGTTTTAGGGTATTACTTAGCTTATTGTAATCTAATGCATTTCTAACCTTGTGATATTGCAGGTGTCCTAAAAAATGGATTATCTCCATCCCAAGAAACCAGAAAAAAATAAAAGAACTAAGGTGTCAAACACTAGGGTGACAAATAATATCTAAGGAAACAACAAAATGGGATCAAACCAAAACTATAGAGAAGTGGGTGTCAAAAATATGGTCTACGTGGAGGTAGGTAAGAAAGTAATCACGCCCACATGAATGGGGTTTGTAGTACCATCCAACTAGAAAGAAGGGTTAAACCCTAAGCCCAAGTTTTTTGGTCATTCGGTGTTTTGTTGAGCTGTGAGGAGAGTCGAGGGCTCTCAGCCCTTCCTGCAAGGGTAAATGTGTTCAACCTCCCTCACTTCTCCTCTCACCGTTGATGGCACGGTTTCCTCGCAGATTTATTTCCCTCTCAGCCTTCCTCAAATGGTCAATGCATTCAACTTGCCTCAGTTCTCCTCACATAAATATTTCCACATTTTTTGCACTAAGGGTAAGTTTTTTTTCTTCATTCTGGTTTTACATTTCGTTTTGATGAACATGTATTTTATTTTAAACTATTATAAGTTCAACTTTGACCCTAATCCTCTATTTCTCTGGGAGGAGGGTTTTCAAGGATTTCCATTTTTGATGAATCTTAGTTTGCATAGTAAGTTTGGGGACGTCAAAAAAGGTTCTCACAAGAACCATGAACCTTGGAACCCTACATTTCCTTTACGATCTATAGTGTGAAAAGAAAAAGACTCAGTTGAAAACAAAGTTTCATTTTGGGTCTAGTTAGCTTCATTTTGGAGATTCACAGCTTGCTCAGGCCTCCTTCTGATTTGATGGTATACTCTCTTCACAGAGATGAAAGTGAATTTTATAAGACCTCAGGTTGTGATAACGTTCTTACAGAGTTAATGTTTTGAATCCCCTTGATTAAAGACTGTGGAGTCCGTGGGAAAATGTTTTTTAGTTGTCTAAACATTTACTGTAAATTTTGTCAAGTATTAATATAATACTATGACCTGTTAATTCATTTTCAACCATTGTAATGCTTTTGGTATTACTCTATAATTTTTGTTAGTATGTCTTTGTATGTGGTTAAAACTATTTATTATTATGTGCTTAGTTAATGACTACTTTGTAAGCGCTTCCGTTGAAAGAATACTATTTTAAATCTTTAAAAGAGATACGTCCCATCTGGGTACAACCTTTCTTCTGTTAATCCTAGGGTATTAATTTTATTGTAAGACTCAGTTAGTTAATACATTACTTAGGATAAATTTATCCCTACGGGCCTCAAACCCATGACCTGAGATAAAATATTCTTAGTGAAGTTTAAGAGGAAAACAATTACTCCTAGTTTAACTCTTGGTACTACTCTGAAATGGATAGATTGTTTAACGTTATGCGAAAAATGGATTTGTTGCTTGGTTATGTTTACTTCATTTTTACCTTTGCTAAAAGACGCCATGCTGGTAAAAAAAGGCCATGGCCCAATCTTTGCTACTTGTTTTTAGGTTGTATTTTTGTAGGTTTCATTTATTAAATTACCTGAAAACGATTAACCCTATGGGCCTTGAACTCTCGACCTTTATTAATTCCTTAAATAGTAATTTATATGAATTATTTTTCTTTGTGTTTTAACCGTAAAACCCTATTTTAATTTATACAGGGTTTATTTGGATCTGTGGTTAGATCGAATCTAACACTGTGTTAATTTTAAGTTTCGGTTATAAATTATTTGGTAAATTATCCCTATAGGGTTTGAACCCTTGACTTGTGCTAACAGTTCTTATAAAGGAAACTTTGTTTGATTTTACAGTTGTATCAAATATTTCATTTTGTTAAAAATGGTGTGTTTAACCTAAATTGTTTTTATAAAAGAAAATAAATCTTTCGGTTGTGTGAAATATTAATGGAATAAATTAAGAATATAGTAAGCCTTTTGGCTGTATGTTATTGATACTAAATACTTCATATATATATATATATATATATATATATATATATATATACTATGTTATTAACAGGAAAAATTAACCCAAAATCATTTTGCTAAGCCTGTAAGAAGAATGATATTAAGTAAATATGAAAAATATCAAGCCTTTCGGAGGTAAGATATTTATAGAAGATAACTATAAATATTTATAGTTTATGCATTATAATAAGAAAAAAAAATTAAACAATAATGTCCATTCTCCTATACTGAACTTGTAATTTACAGGTAATAAACTTTCCTACTTAAAATCGAAAAAAGAAAAAAAAATTCTGAAATCTTCTTCATTCAGAAATCATTCAGAAATAACAGATAAAGAGTTAAAGATAATAAATCCATAACAATATATAACCTGTTAACCTTGCAAGTGGACAAACACCCAAAGAAGACTGTTCCTCCCCACTGTTTCCTGAAACAAGTCAAGATTACTTGCTTTACGACCCCCGAACCTATTCACTGAACCAGTAGGATGAAGATATTGTGTAGAATCCTATTAAGTACTCTCTGTAACTTAGCAGTCACACTTGTAGTAAAAAACTCTTAGAAATTCACTTTAGATCTACCCTCGTCGAATTTCCTTTTGTGTTCCTAACTTTTTAGTTTCCAGCAAATCCAGAAGTTCTAATCTCTAGAAAATGTAGTGAGCGTCATGTTGATTCAATGGGTATATATGTGCTTTCCTAGGTCTTTGGGTATTTTTTGTAATTAAATGAGCCACCGACTCAGTTCCTCTTTACTTTGGGAACATGACCACAATTATAGCGAAGTTTTCTTTCGCAACGACTAGAAAGTGAATGTTGTTGCTTCCATTTGTCATTTTTTCCTTCTACATCAGATGATTCCTTCTAGTGGGTTAGTGAACACTCTTTAACATTCTTCTTTGGATAGGTGTCTCTACTTTTAGTTATTAAATAATAGAGTATTTCAATCACAGTCATCTTTGACCATCCTTGGTCAACAACATAAAACTTTACAATAAATTTTAAAGAAATGTATTTTAACAAAAATAAAAAAAATTAGTTTTAGTTGGGTTAAAAACGCCCCCTCTTAAGTTCAACACTGTCCTTGATGTTGATTATATATCATCTTAGTCTTCCTGGCACAAGATATGATTCCCGCATATGACTCTCCAATTCTAATGTTGGTTCATCTAGACTAAGGTTCTTCCATTGCACCTTTACTTGTCCAATGGTGCGATTCTGGAGAAAAACTTCTCTCTTGTTGAGGAAACAATTTGGTTCCACCTGAAAATATCCTTCTGGTTCTACCTAGATAACATTCCAATTGATTACATGAGTATCATCATGTACATACTTTTTCAATATAGAAATATGAAATACGTTATGTATTTTTTAGATTAGGTGGCAAAGCTAACTAATAAGCCACTCGCCAACTCTTGACAATATCTCAAATGGTCCAAAATATGTGGGTGCTAATTTAGCACAACTACCCATCTTAAAGGAGATTTTTTTTTGTTTTACCTTGACAAAAACATGCGCACCTACTTGGAATTCTTTCTGAATTCTTTTAAGGTTTTCATGACTCTTTTTTCTTTCCTGTGCAATTTTCAGATTGCTTTGTACCTATTTCACTGTTAATTCCATTTCTTTTAACAAGCCAGGCCCTAACATCAATTTGTCAACTGGATTAATCCACGAAATGGGAGTATTACATTTCCTACCCTACAGTATTTCAAAAGGACTAAGTTTAGCTGAAGCTTGATAATGATTGTTATAAGCAAACTCAACTAAGTGCAAATACTCTTCCCATTTCATTGAATGATCCCTAACATACATCCTTAACATATATTCTAAAACGTGGTTTACTATTTCATTTTTTCCATCTGTTTGCAGATGATAAGTGGTACTAAAGTTTAATTTAGTGTCTAATCCTTTAAACAATGACATCCATAAATTATCAATAAACTTAGGATCCCTATCAGAAATTATCATCTTAAGAGTTGCATGCAATCGAAAAATTTCCTTCATAAAAATATCAGCAATAGTAGCATCCTTATAAGTAGTTTTAGTAGGTATAAAATGAGTTGCTTTACTAAGTTTGTCTACCACTACCATCACTGAATCATTTTTCTTTTGATTTTTGGCAAGTCCTGTTATGAAATCAATGTTGAAAATTTCCCATTTCCAATCTGGAATTGGTAATGGTTGCAAAAGACATGCTGGGTGTTGATGCTTAATTTTAACCTACTGACATTTTATACACCTAGCTATGTATTCAACCACTTCTTTTTTCATATTAAGTCACAAATAATCTTTTCTTAGCATTGTTATCATTTTTTGGTAAACATGATGTTTTGACTAAGGGCTCTTATGTACTTCATTTGGGATCAGCAATTTAATTTCTGGCACATTAGGTACAAAAATTCCATTTTTATATAGCATTAAACCTTTTTCATTTAAACTGAAATATGTTTTTATATTTTCAGATTTGTTTTCTGTAACTTTTTCTCTTGAATTTTGATAATATCTATCAATTTTTACTTCGTCTTCAAACTTATCATCCAATTCTGTTGTATAGCTTCTAACAGCAGCTATAAAAATCATATTTGCATTTGTACTTAAGGTATCATCCACCTTATTCTCCTTTCTTTTTATATGTTTGATCTCAAAATCATATTCACTAAGGAAAAACAAACATCTTTCTTTCCTTGCATTCAGATTTTGTTGATCAAACAAATATTTCAAACTTATGTTATTAGACATTAATAAGAATCTTCTACAAATTAGATGATGGTGCCACATTTTCAAGGCATGTGTTATAGTGACCAACTCTAAATCGTAGGTAGCATAATTCTTTTCATGTATTTTTAACTTTCTTGATTCATATTATATTACAATGCCTTCTTGCGTTAACACTCTACCTTGTCTCTCATTGCATGCATCAATGCATACAACAAAATACTTATTTGGATATGCGAACTCTCACAAAGTTGGTTCCACTTTTTAGTGCCACTTTAGAAATCACAAATGCACTTCCAAAACGTAAATCCACAACTCATATGCATTATTGATGCTACGTTCGAAAAACTTGAGCCTAAAGATGAGGCTAAGGTTACTTAGTAGATATCGCATATGCGATATATCGCATGTGCATTTTTAAAGTTTCACATATAGCATATGTGATATATTGCAAGTGCGATATGCAAAACCAAAAAAAAAAAACAGAGGCTGCGGGCCTCAATTTTTTATTTTCACAGTGAGGCGATATCGTGATGGTGAAATACCACAATTGTGAAATATTGCACCAGTGTTTTGTGTTAGAGCATTTGGAGGTGGATTTGGAGGTGGCTGTGGAGGTGGCTTGGCTCCAATGGAAGGTAAGTACTCATATCATCCACAGTTGTATTCAATATTTGTTTGTTTTTGTTAATTTCATAGGTTTTATATTTGTTAAAAAATTAAAACGAATTCAATAAAATAAATTGAATTAAATCAAAGAATGATATATTAAGACAATTTGTAATTTGTTGTTTTAATCTTAATAGATAACAAGAATGTTCAAGATACTGTAAAAAATCAACCAAACCCAAACACAAACCCAAACACAAACAAAAACCCCAACACGGAGGGGGAACAAGACCAGAATTCACAGATTCTGGCTCCTTTGGGTGCATTGAGGCTCCTTAGCTCATCTTTTAGAGGGGGGGATCATTTGAGACAATATTTAGCCGAGGCATTGGACACCATAACAAACACAATTGCCAATTCCCAGGGAGCTCTGTACAACATTATCTTGTACAGAGAATCCATGAGGAAATACTATTCCAATGGTTTGAGTTTTAAAGAGATAAAAAACCTAAAGATTACAAAATACCAATTGTTTTCATTATTCCGGGACCCTAGCACCGGATTGGTTCCACCCTCTAGTCGAGCAAACATTTCCATAGACTGGTGCATGGAACCAAATATTAAAGCCAATTGGATGGATCACTGGTATATTGTCTTCGATGAAGACCCTCATGAGAATAGGGACTGTTGTCCAAGGCAATGTAGGCCAAGGGGTTGGCACTTTTGAGGTCGGCCCATTACACAATAAGGATCCATATATAGATCGCACTGGAGACGTAGAGCATTCAGAACATCATGTTACTCCACACCCTTGCACAATGTGTGGAGGCATATGCTATGGCCCTGCTTCAGAGTTCTGAGACGATGGATTTCTTCGATATGTAAGTAAAACTCATTATTTTCATATTATATTTTGTTTTATATCATAGTTTTCAATTGTTTCACAATTTATTTCTATTTAATTATCTAACAAATTATGTGAACAAATACACAGTTGATGTCCCATGACACCCTAGATTCGCATAGTCCGTCGATTGATGTTGAGAAAATTGATGCAGTAGTCAATATTGCATATGGGTTTAGTTCTTCACGATTAGCTGTAAGAACTATACTTTTTAATTTGTCATCGTTATTTACATATTTATAGTAGAGATTGCAAAATTTAATACATCCTAATTTGGATACAATATTTTTTATGCAGGGTGAATAGGATGAGTATATTGAATCCTAGCCTAGTCCCTCTCATGTAGAGGAAGATTCCCAGACCCAGGTATTATTTTAAATATGCTTTTAATTATGCTTTTAATAATTCATCATTCATGCTTTTAATTTTTAGAATTTTTCTAATTTTATCTTTATGTTTTGTTATGTACCATGATATCTTGATGGGTGACCTGCCTCTCCCCCGCCCCCAGGTACATGTATGTTTCGCTTTCTTTGAAAAAATCAGTTTTCGTCCATGTTGTATATGTATCCTTTTCTTTGTATTATCTGACATTGACATATGTTACTTTATGCAGGCATTTATTGAGCCAATGGTCCTTCAAGAGCACCAAAGGGAGGTTTTTGGTGACCCACCTCTTACCCCCCACCATGTACATGTATGTTTCTCTTTCTTTGAAAACATCATTTTTCCGTCCATGTAGTATATATGTCTCTGATTCTTTTCATTATCTGAAATTGACATATGTTACTTTATGAAAGCTTCTAGTGAGGCACCGATGCTTGAAGAACACCAAATCGATGACCCACCTATGACGAGCCAGTAGGTACATTTACGTATCGCTTTCTTTTAATTGTGATTTTAATGATTCAACATGTACTTTTTTAATTTTTTGAAATTGTCTAATTGTATCTTTATCCTTTTGTATGTAGGAACATGATTTTGATGATATTGTCCAACAAGCGAACTTCTTCGCTAATGCATGTAGAAATCCTTTTATCCCATTGACAGTTGTTTGACCCTTTGGTACACACCTCCTCACGTCCCCCAGGTATATTTATATGTTGGATCTCTTTCTTATATTTCCTTTTGTACATGCAAGTATCTTTTTCCTTGTTTCCCCCATTGATATGCTGACATTGACATATATATTATTTTATGCAGTTTGATAGTGAGCGAGTGGTTATTGAAGATAAACCAATCGGGGTCATTGCTCACCCACCTCTCCCCCCCCAATGTACATGTATGTATCGATTTCTTTGAAAAATTCATTATCCCTCCATGTTGTACATGTCTCATTTTATTTGTATTATATTTCATTGACATATGTTACTTTACACATGCATCTATTGAGCGAGTGGTACTTGAAGAGAACCAAAGAGAGGTTGTTGGCTACCCACCTCTTCCCCCCCGCTAGGTACATGTATTTTTTACTTTCTTTAAAAACATCATTTTCCGTCCCTGTAGTATATATGTCTCTGATTCTTTTTATTATATAAAATTGACATATGTTACTTTATGCAGGCTTCTAGTGAGGCATCGGTGCTTGAAGAGCACCAAATCGGTGATCCACCTCTGACGAGCCAGCAAGTATGTTTATGTATCGCTTTCTTTGTACATTTCTGTATTTATTTCTCTGATTTGGTGCTTGAAGAACACCAAATCGGTGACCCACCTATTCGCCCCCAATGTACATGTATGTATCGATTTCTTTGAAAAAGTCATTATCCCTCCATGTAATATAGTTTTATTTGTACATGCGAGTATGTTTTTCATGCACCCATTGATTTGTTGACATTGGCATATATATATATTTTTATGCAGCTTGATAGTGAGCCAGTGGTGCTTGAAGAGCATCCAATCCGGGTCGCTGCTAGTGAGGAACCACTACCCACCATTACTTACTCATGTACAGTAAGTAAAAATGTTATATTGGTTTGGAATTAGAACAAATGTACATAGAATTTTTATAGGTTGGTAAACTAACTTACAAATTTTGGTTTTCCTGTAGTCTCCACTAATGCGACTTGTCCCTCTTGTTCAACGTTGGGGATCACCACTCAGCATTCAGAAGAGAAATCTAGACTTCTCAGAAGACATTGACAGTGGCATTGAAAGGGGGGATAAATAGACTAAATGTATAGGGGGGTACATACATGTAGCTTTTTGTATGTATACACACAGATGTACAATTTTATCCACTATTTTGTATTGTGGCCATGTGACATGCCAATTTTTGTAACATTATTTGTATACATATAAAATAAAGGAAGGTTCAAATTTATACATATATGGTTGACTTGATTTTGGAACATGATATGTGTGGTTCACCTATGTGATATAATGATATGTGTGGTTCACCTGTGTGCTAGTATGAATTTCCAATACTTAAAGGAATAATTTATGACTCATCCAACTAAGATGAAGTAACGATAAAGTAAGTCATGGGAGATAATCACTAGAAACCATAAACATAACCATACCATACAACTACCTAAATTTAACTATCATCAAATTTTTAACATTATGGCTATCCTCAACTTTTTAACATCTTAACCATACCATACACTACCTAAATTACACACACTAACATCATAACATCATAGCCATACCACTAACTTTAACGTCATGTACATGTGTTTCTACTTCTAAGTCATGCATGCATGTGTAATATACCATATCATACCCTACAATACCCTATGATACTAACATCATACTGTAATGTCCCAAAAAATTGAAAATAAAAAAAAAATTATTAGGCTAGTAAAAACTACTTAAACGGAACATTATTATACTTGCGGAATATACGTACACTAGCTGTACCACTGTTTGGTCATAAGATGTTCTTACATTCTATCATCTTACTTTCAGCTGTGAATATTACTGTATTCTACTTATGATGTCCTAAATCTTGTTGCTAGTCTGATTCCTATAGTTATATATTTGTCTTGTATGTGTCGTTACTTGATTTTATGCTTCGTTCCTTATGCATAGTCTTACTTGTTATTTATATGGTTCTAACTTACTCTATTTGTGGAAACAAAGTGGGTGGAGTGGCGGGACTCATTCTCCCATGATGGTCTAAGAGGTAAAGTGTTCACTTGACTAGCAGGTTTACTTAGTTCTTCGAACTAAGGCACCTCTTTTATCTCGTATGCATATTATTCTTAGCGACAGAGATTTAAAGAGCGGTCAACATTTTTATCATTATCATACCTACTATTCGTTACTATGCTTTATTACAGACTTAGATTGCTTAGAAAGGTAATTATGATCTTCATTAATTACCTAACCTAGATCATTTTTATCTAAGTTATATCTATTAATCAATATAATTTTTTCTCATGTTTATTTTATTACAGCTATTGACATATCTCTTGTTGTTATTGGCAGGTTATAACTTGGCTAAAGATCAAACTTGGGTTTTTATTATAGCAATTACTACCATGGCATATTTCATATGCTATGGTTTCTTAGCATTAAGCTTAGGGAACATGAAATGTATTAAGGCTTAATCCCTAGGTCTAAGCAATACATGTCATATGCTATGACTTTGGGTTAGTGTAAATAACACATCGACTCGGCATTACACTATACACGATACCTTGTAATAGCATTGGGTGGCCAATTATAACATAAGGTTTTGGCTTTAAGCGATGGGGTTTAAGACCCTGTATGAAATGGAAACCATTGTTAATGCTCTGAATGCAAACTATGGAAGAGTGGTTTTTGGGGTGTTAGTTTCCACCAAGTTGGTGCCATTAATGTTTCTTGGGGTTTGGGGCAGCCCAAGCTTAGGGATTGGATCCACGAATGGTTTTTTCATTTCACTTTGTCCATGGTTGATGGTTGTGGTCTCCAATCTGTGTTGCGAAGGAGGAAACACTGGAGGTAAGCTTGGTTTGGTTTCATGACTGCATTCTATGTTTCTTTCATGGATCCTTCGTTTTCATACTTCTCATCTCATTGTGTTTAGTTTCATTTGCAGGTGACAAGGTGAGCGGGGGAGGGTGGCTTAGATATTCACTGTCAGCTCAAGGTTTACATCAATGTGGCCACGGTAATCCTTCTTTACAAGCGAAGCTTGTCACTCCTCGGCATTGGGGTAGGATTGGGTTATGTCGTTGTTGTTGTTGGGGTTTCGATCTGCCTTTGGCCCTGTGTATGCAATGTTTTGGTTTGTAAACATTGGTGTTGTTACCAGTGAAATGGGGAACTCAGCCTTCTAGCAGACTCTGTAATTCATTTATGTAGTTCGTATGTTTGATTTGGGGTTTTTCATCCTGGGTAGCACCATTGCTTGCAGTGGTTCCATATCCCTTTGCACGACTATGTAACTTTGATTTTGGACTTTAATGATGACTATGTAAATAATATAACTCCTGTGTTTTTGGAAATGTGTTGGGTCCAGAAATGACCCCTTTTGACCACCCTTATCTACCTCTTTTTGCCTCATCCTACTCTATTATGCATGCTAAACAGATGTTTTTTCTTCACTTGGTCCCTCAAGTCATACAGGTATGGCTAATCATTGTCTTATTTTATTAATGCTTACGATTGTGGTAATCAGGGCTTTACATCTTAAATTATGCTAACATATGGTGGTTTTATAAAGATAATTGGAGATGTAAAGAATACATATATAGTGGGCCGAACATGCCAAAGGAGGGATGGACATTTATTGCTGAGTTGATCGCCATCCATTCCATCGTTGGCCAAGGAACGCGGTCCAAGGGTATTATTCCATGCGAGATGTACAAGGGTAGATGCAATAGACTGCGACAGATTTGGAGGCAATAGTGCGCCGCTACTCAAAATTAGCTGCAGTCCACTGAGTATCTTATAAATGAATCATGATCATTATTTCTGGCTTGAATAATAGCTTCCCTATATCTTCTGCTCTCATCTTGCCACGACTCTAACAACTCATTGTAATCAGGACATCATGAAGATCAGAGATCTTCATGGCTGCCCGATAATAGTAGGAAGATGTTATGATTGTAACTGTATAAATATTGGGAGCTATTCTGAGCGAGGGATTGAAAATTTAAACAAATTATTGTATCAGTCGTGATTAAGGTTGCGTGCTCATCTACTACTTTTAATACAAGGAGTTTGATTCTTCAAATCTCGGCATTTTAACATGTGTTATTTCCAGCATCTCTGTGTGAAGGATGGGCCTGCCTTCCCACATGGATTACTGTGTTAATTAGGTATTGTATTTATTTTGTTGTGTGATTTTGTCATAAATTCCTTTATTTATAGTAAGATGCAACAGTTATCGATTTACAGTGTGTCATTTGAATAATCAGTAATTGCATCTCCTATAAAACTGCAGTGGTGTGGTGTGTCATTTGACTGTATAGGTTAACTGTCTTTTATGCAACTGTGTGATAGCTGTAACATCCTTGTTCATCCCTAGTTCTTTCAATTGTCGTTTTCTTTAGATCTTTGCAGTTTGTTCCTTCGCATTTATAATTCCATAATTTCATTCATGTACTTTGAATTTCTAGAATAGCTGAATTTAATTCATTTACTTTGGATTTCTAGAATAACTGAATCAGGATAGTTGGATGGATTTTTATATGGTTTGGTAATTAGGGATTTTACTTTCTACATAAGTAATCTAGATTTTATTTCCTGAATCTTTTAATTCTAGATTAAGAATCGTAAGAAGGTACTTGTGATTGCATTCTTGAGAAAGTAAATTAGATTAAGTGGATTATGGGATGAGTGTGGCTGAACAGGAAAGTAGGATCATTTACTTATAGCATCAGTTACTTAGTGTTTAAAGAATATATAGTGCATATTATCCTTGAAATAAGAGACTTCTCTGGGTTGACAATTTATATTGAACACTTTGTATGTTGGTTTTAATTAACTTGCATATAGGGTGCCCAACATTTTGGAGTCGTTGCCGGGGAAGGATAAGTATTAGACACTATTGTAGTTGCATCCAGTAATTATATTTATTCATTCTTCTTCAGTTTTTTTTAAGTTTTCATGTTTTGGATTGCATGAATACAAGAAGGGTATAGCGTGACCATCTTATAAATCCCAGAACCCCACAGAACACTAACGTTGCAGGTGGTCGAGGCCATGGGCGAAATCTAGTATTAGGAAGAAGAACATTCATTAACAACCTGGTTGATAGAACCAATTCTTCTACTGCGGCTTTCTATTAGGAAACACCCATCAGAAGAAGCTATGTCACCCTTGGATTGGTAGTGTCAGTATCTATAGTGGAGAACACATAAGGAGCTGCAACACCCTCAGATATCCCTGCGAAGGAAGACAGAGTTAGCACTGCAGGATCGACTGAATCAGATTTGATCTATCACATTAATGAGAAGGTTGTGACTGAAGAGGAGTGGACACAGTTCCATCAGAAATTTAACGACCTGTAAGAGGAGCAAGTCGATAAGTCAACTTGAAAGATAGCCGACTTAGTCGATCAGCCGACTAATTAGTCGGTCGGCCGACTAAACTAGAGATTAGGTTGGCCACCTAAGGTTGTGTCGGTTCACCGAACCGACAGGTAGTTATTTTGTAACTGTTTTGTAATCATATATATTAGGCTATTGAGCCAGATGAGAACTCAGTTCAGTTCTCTGCGTTGTATGGACTCTTTCATGCAATATAATATGTTAATTCACCCATTTGTTCTTATCTCTTGTCTCTATTTTATATGTATGTTTTAGTATGTATTATTGGTAACCTTATGTGATCTGTGAGATTACAACATTGGTTCCGTTGTCAGTAGTACATGTCTGGAATGTATGAAAACAGATGATACCAGAGCAGGAGATTAAGGACTGGTGGGAACGTAAAGTTGCAAACTATTTGCAGAATTACGCATAGAGGAACAGATTAACAATCGCACAAGCAAAAGAAAGATTCTTCACAGAAACCCATGAGAAGTTTGTAGAATCAGTGCCCCAATTTCTGAAGAAACTCCTGGATAAGAAAGCTGGAAGGGACTAAAGAACAATAGTTGCTAGAAAAACTAATTTGAGGAAGTAGAACAAACTTGTCGAAGTGGTTTGAGAAAATCACCAACGAATTCTATAAGGAACAAGCAATAGAAGACAGAACTTCAGTGGAAACCATCAAGGAGAAATTTTACATAGACTCCACTGAGCAATTTCTGTGCTCCTTACCGACCTTGCTGTTTAAGTTTCTGATCGAGAAGGGAGTAGGACATATTGTCGAACCTCATCAATCACTTCACGAACTGCCATAAAAATCTAACTGGGCAAAAAAGCAGAGGAAGTGGGAAAAATTCATTGCAGAAAGGGAGTAGGAATAATTCCTAAGCAAGTAGACCGAACTATATAGGATTTCTAAAAGTGTCAAGTACGCTATGGGGGGGTAGTTGGTCATATGTCGAGATAAAGTAGAGTGGATTCCAATTGACTAGAAGCAGATACCATTCACCAGTAATGAGAAGTCAACCAAAAGGGAAATCAAGAGAATAGTATCACACAACAGTATGTCGAACATTTAGAAAATAGAGAGGGAAGAGAGACAAAAGAGGAGGGAAGCAAGAAGAGAACGATCCTTAGCGCTGCATAGATGAAGAAGTCCTAGGGAGACTGACTAGGAAGAGAATCCGCCAGAGTTGGGTCATGACTGACACGAAGAAGGTTTGGAAGAAGAGGCGTCCCCTAAGGAGGAAGAATTATGGATAGAGCAGCCAGAAGCTCTCCAATCAAGAGATCCCCATGAAGGAACAACTCTCTCTCCGTTGAATCTGTGTACCCGAATACATACTATTGTCAAAGGGGACCTCCGACTACAAGCTGGTGACTTTGGTATATGGAGTCGACTAGATGATGAAACAGACACTGGACGACACCTCATTATACATCAACCAGATAAAGGAAATTGGGTTACCTTTCAAGTGGTACCCTCCAACCGTAGTATCCACTTACTATTACCAACACATGAAGGAGCACCCCCCCTACCAAACACAGCTTTAGAAGACACAGAAGATTCAGAACTGTGGACAAACAGTTGCAGTGGGCCATCAACAGTAGAAGTTCACATCAACGAACTGTAGGTTGAAGAAGAATCGACAACCGACAAGAACAAAAGTTTCGTTGACCATAATCCCGCGGAGACGAATAAACCAATAACCCCACCATCCCCGTCGCCACCCCAACCTCCACCACCGCCACCTCCCGAGAGTAGTGACAGTGATTCAAACATGGGTCATGAATCAGCTCACATTCCTCTATATGAGGGGGATGAGGACCCCAGATGACACTGGTTCATCAGCGAGTCGACTTGGGAGGCCAACCAAGTTATAGACGAAGATAGACAAATTTCACAGTTCATCGGTGCCTTGAGGAAAAGGGCATTGACCTGGTATATGACCTTTTCGGAAAGACAACCTAGAGCAACCAAAGCCGAGATCAAGGCGCAATTTCTATCATTTTTCAAAACTCCAGATGCCAAACACCTGGCATCGAAAAAATTAAAAACTACATCATAGAAGCCAGGGGAGACTGTCTGTGATTATGATAAGCAATGGAAAGACCTTCTAAGCCAACTGGACTATGTTATAGATGAACAATTACTAATCCAGTGGTTTCTTGTAGGTTTATCTCAGAAATTCCCCTGACATATCAGTCTGGAAACATTCAAATCTTATAAGGATGCACTCACAAAAGCTCTCCAAGTGGAGATGGATGAAGACATACCCACTTACTCTAATGATCATAGATGAGAGGAACAGCTCGAGAGTGTACAGAAGTCTTTGAAGGAGTTAAACCTCTAGAATCAGGATATCTGGTGCACCAAATGCTCGACAGCCGGCCACTCCAAAGACAACTGTCGAAAGGAATACAGCCGACAGGACGTTTGATTCATGCAGACAAAATATTTTTGTGACATTTTCCAGGAACATGGGGACCACTCGAAAAAAGACTGCTGTTCAACATGAAGAACGGAAAGGCATCCTGGTGTGCAATATGTGAGACTAAAAATCATAACACGGCCGACTGTCATTTGAACCTGAAGAACCGACAAAATTATCAGGCGGTCTACCAAACCACGCAGTTGCACAACATAATGAGCAAAACAATTGACCAAATGATCAGAACGGTCAAAGATATGACGGTCGATGATACAAGCACCAGTACGACAATCGACGAGGAGGCTACGAAGGAAGAGGCCGATTCCCTGAGAATCGTGACATCTGACTGTGTCGACCCATCCAGTGCTTTACCTGTTATAAGGAGGGACATCAGTATGCAGACTGTACATATAAAGATAGAACTGACCTCAAATTTTGTACTCATTGTGGAGTAGGGGATCACTCACTAGAGGATTGCCCTACCATGTTGGAAAAAATTAATACAAATAAAAATGTTAATGTCTTGTCCTGTGTGCAAAAAAATGATGTAATAAATACAAAAAATTTGAATATTGTAACTCGACAAGGAACAAAAACAGGAAGTGATAACCCAAGAATCAGCAAAATAAAAGAGAAAAATGTCTATCCCAATCCACTTAGATAAAAACAAACATACAAATAAGCAACCAATGTATTCAAAGAAATTGCATGAAAAGAACAAGCTAACAACAATCGACATAACACAATAAACGAATTAATCCAGCTCGTACAAAAAGACAACTCAGTATCTCAGTTCATTGATTTGTTATATGAAATAAAATGTCACAACTCTGAAAAACTTACAAAGAACATTTGCAGCTTAAATAAAAAAGAAAAAGGTGACGCCGACCCACTTGTCGACCTGGAAATCGAAGGATACCATGTCTGACAAGTCGTGCTTGAATTTGGATCACAAGTAAACATCATGACTCATGACACTTGGGAACAAATGGGCAGACCTTGACTCTATGAGTCAGGCATTTACCTGAAACTAGTCAACCAGGGCCTAATTGAACCTATTGAAGTCTGGAAAAACGTAGACACAACTATAAAAGGAATCTCGACCAAAGTCGACTTCGAAATCATTGACCCTAAGGAAGGATCCGGTTCCTTCCCAGTGTTAGTCGGTCGACCTTGGGGTAGAACGATGAAAGCATCGATATCCCTGGACAAGGAGAGAATTAAATTAAAAGGAAATGGAAAAAAGGTTATTGTACCCATTCATCCATCTCAAGGAGAACCTTGGACTGAACCTATCGATGACGAAGTCGACGTCTGACAACTCTACCAGATTCAAAACAATGCAGATTATACAGAACTGAATATCCATGGAGAACTTCATTTAGGAAACCAGGATTCAGTTGGTTATAATTCAGACGCAGAGTTATATGATTGGGAGATTGAGAGCTACAAAACACAAGCAAGAGGGTGTTGGACTATTCAAAAAGTGCAGAAAAATCCCACCCAACAGTGCTTCATAGTGTCCATTGTCCCAAAAATCTTTGAGAAGAAAATTAGGGAATACAACCTACCAATATAAATACTACACAAATACCAAGATAGAAGGAAAGAGAATCACCAGTCATGCATGTAGAACAAGTTTCCAAAAATATTGGTGAACATGGCCGACTTCAAAGCCTAGTAGAAACTTTTACAGGACAAGCTGCTAGATGGTGGGATACCCATCAGACAAGAGTGTAGACCTGGACAAGTGCTTCAACTTACTTTGTCAAAAAGTTTGGAGGAAAGAATTTAACCCAACAAAATCAGATACCTATATTCACTCAAGGTCAGATCCCAGAAGATCATATTAAGACATGTGAAAAAGCGTGGAGAAGACTTGGATACAAGGATGAATGAGCATGGCCACACCTGTTTCCATCAACCCTCGCCGACTTACCAAACAAATGGTATAAAATGGAAGAATCTCGAGGTGAAAAATTCCTATGGCATGAACTCAGGGAAAATTTCATTAAAGATTTCAAATTTATACCACAAAATGAAAACTTGGTCGAAACAGCAAAATAGATTAAGGAATTTATACAGCCGACCGAAAACAAACCCTTAAAATATAACCGACAGACAATGAAATGCAACAATATAGAAACAAGGACAAAACCACAGTCGACAAGACTACAATTAGAAAATGAAAATACAGAAGTGAAAAGCTTTAGATGGAAATCAAACCATACCGAAACAACCAAACCTGTTTGTACAATCCTTAAAGTAGAAACAACCGACAAATAGGATACCGACAGAATGGCTGCAGCTGACTTCCCTGCCACATTTTCACAATTTAAAGTAGTAAATTGACTGATCAATGAATCCAAAGCACCAGACTGGCTAGATGCGAAAGTCAAAACTAGGGAATTCGACATCTCAAATGGTGATCGACCAAAAATGGCAAAAGATTGGTGACTACTGGAGTGAGGAGCAGACCACGAAGATAGTGAACTTATTAAAAGAGTTCCAATATGTATTTGCTCGATATTATATTTGCTCGAGATAGTGAACTTATTAAAAGAGTTCCAAGATTGGTGACTACTGGAGTGAGGAGCAGACCACGGAGATAGTGAACTTATTAAAAGAGTTCCAAGATGTATTTGCTCGATATTATAATGACCTCAAAGTTTTAGTCCATGAAATGGGAGAAATGAAGATTGAAACTAAACCTGACGTTCGACCTGTGAAGAAAAGGCCCTGTAAACTAGCTCACAAATACAAAGAGATATTTAAAAAGGAAATTGATAACATGCTTACAGCAGTCATCATCTATCATATTGACCAATTAGAATGGGCAAGTCCAATGGTTGTACAGCCTAAGAAACATGATCCGACCAAACTAAGAATTTGTGTCGACTTCAGGGAACTAAACAAAGTAACACTGACAGACCCATTCCCAACCCCTTATGCAGATGAAATCTTAAATGAGGTTGTAGGACATGCATGCTACTCATTTACAGATGGCTTCTCGGGTTATAACCAAGTGCTAATAGCTAAAGAGGACTAGAATAAAACAACCTTTGTGTGTGAATTTGGCTCATTTGCTTACAAGGTTATGCCTTTTGGTTTAAAAAATGCACCTGCAGTATTTTCTATAATTGTTGTCAAAACATTTCAGGAATATATTTACAAGACCATGGTAGTATGCTTTGATGATTGGACAATATACTCCATGTTAAAGGATCATTGGAAATGGCTTAGACTTATGTTGGAGAGATGCCGACAAATTCAACTCTCCCTAAACATCAAGAAATGCATATTTGTGACCCCCATAGGGATATTATTAGGGCACATTGTTTCTAAGGAGGGTATTAAGGTTGACTTTGCAAAAATCAAAATTATCCTCGACCTAAAACCACGAGTATACCCAAAACAAGTCAGGGTGTTACTTGGCCACACAGGCTATTACAGAAAATTCATAAGATATTATTCAGATATGACCTATCCACTTGAAGAGATATTAAGGGAAGATCATGAATTCAATTAGACAGAGGAGTGCCACATATCATTCAAAAAATTATAAATAAAACTAGTCGAAGCACCAATCCTAAAGTTTCCAAACTGGTTGATCAAATTCCATGCTCACATTGATGCATCAGGCCTAGCAATAGGAGCCATCTTAACTCAACCAGGAGATGATGGAATGGATTATCCTATAGTTTACAGTAGCATAAAATTAAATAAGGTTGAAAGAAACTATTCGACAATAGAAAGAGAAGCACTAGGAATGGTCTTTGCACTACAAAAATATCAACATTATCTTTTAGCTAACCCATTTATATTTTATACAGACCATTAGGCCCTTAAGTATCTCGTCAATAAACCACTACATCATGGAAGAATCTGTCGATGGTTACTACTATTCCAAGAATTTGAATTTGAATTCGTTGTTCGACTAGGTAAGTTAAATGTCGATCTCGACCATTTATCCCAAATCGACACAAGAAAATAATTGACAAGAGTCGATGATGACTTACCTGATGCACATTTATTTCGGATAGAAGCAGTCCCAGTAGAGTTAGAAGAAATAGCCCACTTCTTTGAAGATGGACATGCACCAGAAGGAATGAGCACAAAGAAAAAGAAAATCTTAGCAATGAAGGCTACACCATACAGTCTTATAAATAGATTCTTATACAAAATGGGACTAGATGACATCCTTAGAAGGTGTGTACTAGAACATGAACGAGACAACATTATGCATGAAGCACACTATGGACCTGCAGGAAAAAACTTCTAAGTAGGCACAACTGCAAAGAAAATCCAACAGTCAAGGTTATGGTGGCTGACACTCCACAAGGATTGCAAAAAAATTGTCAGTCGATCTGACAGATGTCAATGACTAGGTCGACCCCTGCCTAGCACAGAAATTCCTTTGATATCAATGAACCCAAGACTGACATTTGAAATCTAGGCCATAGAATTCATAGGACCATTTCCTATACCAACAAAAAGAACAGGCGCAAGGTATATCATAACTGCAGTCGAATATGTAACTAAATGGGCAGAGGCTGAACCAGTCAACACATTTTCTAGTGATATCGCTGCTAAGTTTATCTATGAGAATATCATCACTAGATTTGGATTCCCACAAACTCTAATTAGTGACTAGGGAACACACTTCATCAATAGAACTATGAAAACCCTAACCGAACAGTTCCAAATCGATCATCGTCAGAGTACAACATACCATCCTCAGTCGAATGGTGTTAGAATAATCAACCCATAGTATTTACCCACTTAGACATTATTTCATTTATTTTGTCTTATTTTCCTAGTCCATGAGTCCCACCATGTGCAAGT